>JBBDGP010005122.1:0-64660 GCA_037952835.1 Lithobates septentrionalis
GATTGCAAACATTGTACTTGTATATCAAAGCAAATTTCCCCATAAAAAATAACGGAAGCTCAAATGATTCGTTCCACAACCATTTATTCATAAATCCATCAGTTTATAGTTCATAGAAAAAGATTATAGTAATGTGATCAGGTTGTGTAACCATAAAATGTCCATCCACAAATGGAAACCTCCACAAGGGGATTAGAAGCAAATCCAGCAGGAGCTCCAGAGTATAAAAGAGAAGAGAGGAGCCTCTAAGTGTAGCAATATGGTTACATTTAATGAAGGTCCAACATTTAGCAACTCACATGGTTGATGATTAAAAGAGGCACATCTAATGCCGGCCATACACGGTTCGAATTTCGAAGGAATTTTCTTTCGAAAATCGTATCTAAGAATTTTCGTATGAATTACGCACCATTAGTGGGCTGCAGCAACGGGCGATTTTCGTGCGGCAATCAAATTTGAGGAATCGGACATGTTGGAAATTTTTAGAAAAACTAACGATTTTCTAATCAATGATGGGAGAATCGTGCGAGAAATGTAATAAAAAAAGAAAATTACGGAGAGAAAAGAAGATTCCCGGCCACGAAAATTCTTTTCTGTAGCAACATGAGGTGAAATTAAAGGCTTGGTTGGCCGAATTTCGAAAATCAAAAGGTGGCGCCATCGGATCACAAAAAAAACTAACTTTCTGATTTTGTAGGCATCCGGGTAAAGCTGTCTACAGTTCTGCAATCCTGAGATGACTACCTTGCAGTAGAGCAATCTGAAAGGGAGGCTTGAAGCGATTGTGGAGCGCAGCGTGGAAGGGATGACGTCAATGGCGTTAAGGAGGATGGTCTACGTGGGCATCTTTACCCCGGATGCCGGCATACTTAGATGTGCACGTTTTTAATCATCAACCATGTGAGTTTCTAAATGTTGTACCTTCATTAAATGTAACCACATTGCTACACTTAGAGGCGCCTCTCTTCTCTTTTATACACAGTTGTGACATGACGCTACTCGTATATCAAGACATCGCTTGTATATCAAGTCCAAATTCATTAAAAAATGTTGCTCGTCTTGCAAAACGCTCTTAACCACTTCAGCCCCGGAGGATTTTACCCCCTTCCTGACCAGAGCACTTTTTACAATTCGGCACTGCGTCGCTTTAAATGCTAATTGCGCGGTCATGCAATGCTGTACCCAAACGAAATTTGCGTCCTTTTCTTCCCACAAATAGAGATTTCTTTTGATGGTATTTGATCACCTCTGCCGTTTTTATTTTTTGCGCTATAAACGGAAAAAGACCGAAAATTTTGAAAAAAAATGATATTTTCTACTTTTTGTTATAAAAAAAATCCAATAAACTAAATTTTAGTCATACATTTAGGCCAAAATGTATTCGGCCACATGTCTTTGGTAAAAAAAATGTCAATAAGCGTATATTTATTGGTTTGCGCAAAAGTTATAGCGTCTACAAACTAGGGTACATTTTCTGGAATTTACACAGCTTTTAATTTATGACTGCCTATGTCATTTCTTGAGGTGCTAAAATGGCAGGGCAGTACAAAACCCCCAAATGACCCCATTTTGGAAAGTAGACACCCCAAGGAAATTGCTGAGAGGCATGTTGAACCCATTGAATATTTTTTTTTTTTGTCCCAAGTGATTGAATAATTACAAAAAAAAAAAAAAAAAAAATTTTTTACAAAAAGTTGTCACTAAATGATATATTGCTCACACAGGCCATGGGCATATGTGGAATTGCACCCCAAAATACATTCAGCTGCTTCTCCTGAGTACGGGGATACCACATGTGTGGGACTTTTTGGGAACCTAGCCGCGTACGGGGCCCCGAAAACCAATCACTGCCTTCAGGATTTCTAAGGGCATAAATTTTTGATTTCACTCCTCACTACCTATCACAGTTTTGAAGGCCATAAAATGCCCAGATGGCACAAGACCCCCCCCCAAATGACCCCATTTTGGAAAGTAGACACCCCAAGCTATTTGCTGAGAGGCATGGTGAGTATTTTGCAGCTCTCATTTGTTTTTGAAAATGAAGAAAGACCAGAAAATTTTTTTTTTTTTTTCTTTTTTCAATTTTCAAAACTTTGTGACAAAAAGTGAGTCTGCAAAATATTCACTATACCTCTCAGCAAATAGCTTGGGGTGTCTACTTTCCAAAATGGGGTCATTTGGGGGGGTTTGTGCCACCTGGGCATTCCATGGCCTCCGAAACTGTGATAGGCAGTAAAGAGTGAAATCAAAAATTTACGCCCTTAGAAAGCCTGGTTTTCGGGGTCCCGTGCGCGGCTAGGCTCTCAAAAAGTCTCACACATGTGGTATCCCCGTACTCAGGAGAAGCAGCAGAATGTATTTTGGGGTATAATTTCACATATTCCCATGGCATGTTTGAGCAATATATCATTTAGTGACAACTTTGTGCAAAAAAAAAAAAAAAAATTTGTCTCTTTCCCGCAACTTGTGTCACAATATAAAATATTCCATGGACTCGACATGCCTTTCAGCAAATAGCTTGGGGTGTCTACTTTCCAAAATGGGGTCATTTGGGGGGGGTTTGAACTATCCTGGCATTTTATGCACAACATTTAGAAGCTTATGTCACACATCACCCACTCTTCTAACCACTTGAAGACAAAGCCCTTTCTGACACTTATTGTTTACATGAAAAAGTTATTTTTTTTTGCAAGAAAATTACTTTGAACCACCAAAAATTATATATTTTTTTAAAGCAAATGCCCTACAGATTAAAATGGTGGGTGTTTCATATTTTTTTTTTTCACACGGTATTTGCGCAGCGATTTTTCAAACGCATTTTTTGTGGAAAAAACACACTTTTTTAAACTTTAATGCACTAAAACACACTATATTGCCCAAATGTTTGATGGAATAAAAAAGATGATCTTAAGCCGAGTACATGGATACCAAACATGACATGCTTTAAAATTGCGCACAAACGTGCAGTGGCAACAAAATTAATACATTTTTAAAAGCCTTTAAAAGCCTTTACAGGTTACCACTTTAGATTTACAGAGGAGGTCTACTGCTAAAAATACTGCCCTCGATCTGACCTTCGCGGTGATACCTCACATGCATGGTGCAATTGCTGTTTACATTTGACGCCAGACCGACGCTTGCGTTCGACTTAGCGCGAGAGCATGGAGGACAGGGGTGCTTCTTTTTTTTTTTCTTTATTATTTTTTTGCTTTTTTATCTTATTTTTAAACTGTTCCTTTCATTTTTTTTTTTTTTTTTAAATCATTTTTATTGTTATCTCAGGGAATGTAAATATCCCCTATGATAGCAATAGGTAGTGACAGGTACTCTTTTTTGAAAAAATTGGGGTCTATTAGACCCTAGATCTCTCCTCTGCCCTCAAAGCATCTGACCACACCAAGATCGGTGTGATAAAATGCTTCCCCAATTTCCCAATGGCGCTGTTTACATCCGGCGAAATCTAAGTCATAAAATGCTCGTAGCTTCCGGTTTCTTAGGCCATAGAGATGTTTGGAGCCACTCTGGTCTCCGATCAGCTCTATGGTCAGCTGGCTGAATCACCGGCTGCTTTCTCAGGTTCCCTGTTGAGACAGGAGAGCCAGAGAAAAACACGGAAGACGGTGGGGGGGGGGCATTCCCTCCCACTGCTTGTAAAAGCAGTCTAGAGGCTAATTAGCCGCTAGGATTGCTTTTACATGAAAGCCGACCGCTGGCTGAAAAGAATGATACCAAGATGATACCTAAACCTGCAGGCATCATTCTGGTATAACCACTCAAAGTCGTGAATGGCGTACCTGAAGACAAAAAAATGGTTAACAATAAAGCACAGTAAACGGTAAAGTATAAAAAATTGCATACCTGAAAAGCAAACATGATAAAACATAACAACAATAAAACATTGCAGAATAGAACACAGTAAAAAAGAGCAGAACAATAGAGAGAATAGAGAGAGAGAGAACAATAAAACGACAACTTTTTTTTTTTTTGTGTTTTTTTTTGCAAACTTGTAACTTTTATAACGGTAACCGGTTCCAGGTTCGGGTCTCTCAAAATGCGATGGCATCTTGGGAGACCCTGTGAAATGGCGCCTAGTCTGTGCAATGCTGTACCCTACGCTAATACTCAACTAGTGAATGGTAGCGTTCAAAACATTCACCAATGCAAAGACCAGGATTGTCAGGACAGGAGGGACAATAATAGCGGGTGTCACGCCTATATCCGCGCTAGCTGCAGAAACGACATCTTTTTTGGGGGGGTTCGCTGGGTAGGGGTACTCGGGAGGACATAAAAATGCCTCTCATGCAGCCGACTGCATTTGGTTGGGGATGTGAATGGGGGAAGTACGGGCGCTGCAGAAGCGGTGGGTTCCCAATTAGGATTGGAGAATGCAGCAGGAAGGGCATTATGGGCACGACGGGCCTGTGTTTGTCTTTTTGGTGGCAGCGGGACACTACTTGTGCTTGCCACCTCACCAGCTTGAACTGCACTTATGGGACTCGCCACGTCACCAAGTGTTACTGCAGTGCTGGTTTGACTACGACCGGGGTGTACTAGGCCGCTGGCGCTTGCCAGTTCACCAAAACGCTACCAAAAAAACTGTTAGCGATCGCAGGGATCAGGCCTGACTCTGCGAACGCTGCAGTTATGCGTTTAGTCTTTTGTAAGTGACAGTGATCGATCGATACTGCACTTGGGTGGGCTGGGCCGGGCGGAGGGGCAAAACGCAGGTGCTAGCAGGTATCTGGGCTGATCCCGCTAACACTGCGTTTTTGGGAACCCTAAACTGCTGGGGACACCAGTATAGATCTGATCGGATCAGATATTGATCCGTTCAGATACTATACCACTAAGGGAGGTGTACGGTGCGTGCGTGGGTGTTAGCGGTACTGGCGCTAACCTGACGCTGCCTGGGGCTGGTGCTTGCCAGTTCACCAAAACGCTACCAAAAAAACTGTTAGCGATCGCAGGGATCAGGCCTGACTCTGCGAACGCTGCAGTTATGCGTTTAGTGTTTTGTAAGTGTCAGTGATCGATCGATACTGCACTTGGGTGGGCTGGGCTGGGCCGGGCGGAGGGGCAAAACGCAGGTGCTAGCAGGTATCTGGGCTGATCCCGCTAACACTGCGTTTTTGGGAACCCTAAACTGCTGGGGACGCTAGTATAGATCTGATCGGATCAGATATTGATCCGTTCAGATACTATACCACTAAGGGAGGCGTATGCTGCGTGCGTGGGTGTTAGCGGTACTGGCGCTAATCTGACGCTGCCTGGGGCGACGCATATCACCGCCGGGCGATCAGGGGGCTAAATCTTTATTCGGTAATAAACGGCGGGTGCCCTGACACTATAAAAAATAAACGATCTAACCAGCGTCACCCGTAACACTTATATGGTGATCAGTGGTGAAAGGGTTAACTAGGGGGCAATCAAGGGGATAAAACATTTATTAGATAGTATATGGGGGTCCCTGTCGCTATAAAACGCTGACGGCGAACCTAAATATTTACCTCCCTAACTAGCGTCACCAGCGACACTAATACAGCAATCAGAAAAATGATCGCTTAGTGACACTGGTGACGGGGGGTGATCAAGGGGTTAAAACTTTATTAGGGGGGGTTAGGGGGGTACCCTAGACCTAAAGGGGGGTAATACTCACTGTCCTAACACTTCTAACTGTCACAAACTGACACTATGCAGTAATCAGGAAAAAAAAAAAAACCTGCTTGGTGTCAGTTTGTGACAGGGGGGGGGGGTGATTGGGGGGGGATCGGGGGGCGATCAGGGGGGGGGGAGATCGGGGTGTTTAGTGTGCCTGGCATGTTCTACTGTGTTGTGTAGTGTTGGTGCACTCACTCACATGTCTTCTCCCCTCGGCCCGGAACGGAAACTCCCGAGCCGAGGAGAGATGACATCACATCCTCTGCCTCTGTGTACAATACAGAGGCAGAGGATGTTTCTCATTGGCTGGGAGCGATCGCGAGGGGGGGGGCCACGATCGGATGGCCTCCCCCTCATCTTTGATCGCTGCCAGACCAAAGCCGACCGCCGCTGGCACCGGGGGGGGGGGGTCCGATCGGACCCCCCGCCCGCGGGAAGGCATCACGTATCAGGTACGTGATTTTGCCTGCCCGTGCCATTCTGCTCACGTATATAGGCGTGAGGCGGTCGGCAAGTGGTTAAACCGAGTTACTCTCAAAGCAAGGTTTTACTGTATATGCTATGCATATAAAAATCTGATTTTATTTTTCTTTTTTCAAAAAACTCACCATGCCTCTTACTAAATACCTTGGACTGTCTACTTTCCAAAAAGGGGTCATTTGGGGGGTATTTGTTCTTTCCTAGCATTTTCGGGCCTCAAGAAATGAGATCAGCCATCAGTACATCAGAATTGATAGATTTTCAAATATCTACAACATAGTTTGTGGATTCTATAACTTTCCTACAGACTAAATAATATACGCCGATTTGGGTTATTTTCACCAAAGAAATGCAGAAGAATACATTTTGGGCTAAATTTATGAACGATTATTTATTTGCTAGATTTTATAACAGAAACGAAGAATAACACTTTCTTTTAACATTTCAGGCTTTTTCGTTTATTAAGCAAAAAATAAAAACCCCAGTCGTGATTTAATACCACCAAAAGAAAGCTCTATTTGTGTGAACAAAATGATAAAAATTTCACATGGTTACAGTGTTGCATGACCGCACAATTGTCATTCAAAGTGTGACAGAGCTGAAAGCTGAGAATTGGCCTGGGCAGGAAGGGGGTGAAAGTGCCCGGTATTGAAGTGGTTACGTTTCAAGGCAGTTGAATATGAAGTCTACATAAGCCTGTTCTGTAGCCTGCTCTTGAAATCCTTCTGAAAATCAGAAGTATACTTCAGTAATGAAACGTCCTACACTCTGCTTGACTGCTTTGGTCATATACCGCTTCCTTCCAGTCTGAATATAGATATCAGATATTCCAACCGCTTGCAACCACAAACTAGGCAGTACTCGTTTTGGTTGCTGAACATGAACTGTTTATTGAAACACAGGTACACAGAGGTAACACTCAGGACAATCCCCTCTCCCTTTGCAATCAGGGCTGTCCAATCAGCAGGGAGAGTGGTTGGAGGAATTCCCACCATACCATACAGACATGGGCTGTGGGGGTGCACATCGACAGCCACAGGGAACATGATTTTTAAATTAGGCCCCTCCCAGGTGCGACGGAGAATGCGCGTGTACACGCATGTCGCATTATAGGGCAGCCCATTCATTTTATTGGGCTGCCCTACGTACAAGAAACATGCAAACTTAGTCCCTGATCCTTTTGCAAAATTGCGTTTTACTTAACGGCATAGTGCGTGTGACAACGCACACGTTAGCAGATGTGTGGAGGTGGCATTGAAAATTAATTGCACCCCCACACATCTGCTACAGGGCAGCGCATTTCTGTGCTTGTCGGGAAAGCAAGCGCGCAGTTTTGAGCGCGTTCCCAATGTGCACAAAGTGTGAGCATAGCCTTAGGGAGGAGTTACATGTTAGCTATTTCTAACAAGCACTGGCTACCCAGCTGGCCTCAGCAGTATGCTGAAAAAAATTACCTTTCATCTAGAATTCCTCCTGAAAGACAGAAGTATACTTCCTAATACATAAGGGTGCCTAGGCACTCCTGTTCTGTAGCTTCCTCTTGAATTCCTCCTGAAAAACAGCAGTATACTTTCTATTTGTGAGGGTGCATAGGTCTGGAACCTCATCTAGAAATGCTCCTGTAAAGCAGCAGTATACTTCCTATTTAGTGAGGGGTGCCTAGGCACTTCTGATCTGTAGCCTGCTCTTGAAATCCTTCAGAAAAACAGAAGTATACTTCTGTAACAAAATGTCCCACACTTGAGTGCTTTGGTATTATACCGCTTCCTTCCAGTCTGAATATGATATCAGATATACTGCACCATATTCGGTACAGTACACTATTGGGTTTTTACCCTTTTGCCTGTAATTTACGTTTATGCCAATAAATTTGCACTTTTTGATATACACACACATCTGTTTTTTGTCCTTCTGTTAGCCCCGCTTTTCTCTGTCCCCTCCTGTTTGGGATACTTTTTGCACTGCCGCAGATATTCCAACCGCTTGCAACCACAAACTAGGCAATACTCATTTTGGCTGCTAAACATGAATTGTCTATTGAAACACAGGTACACAGAGGTAACACTTGGGACAATCCCCCTTCCCTTTGCAATCAGGGTGGGGTAGACTGTCCAATCAGCAGGGAGAGCTGATGGAGGAATCCCCCCCTCCCTCCTTACAGCAAATACAAATCCCATAATACTTTTCTCCCAAGGCAGATAGACACAATAGAACAATGGAATACAGCCACACCCCAAACGCTCCAGCAAAGAGTCCACAATAGTATGACTAATTATATAATATATATATATATATATATTTTTATTACACATACATACATTCCAGTGTGGTTGTACAGTGAGTCGGATTAGTGCAGATCAGACTGGGGTTCTCGATCACCCCGTGCCCCTAATAGAAACAGGGTGACTTAGACATAAGAGGTGCATGGGGAGCTGAAACAAGGGTTTCCCAACCTCTCCAACGGATTCTGGGTTCCACGGGCCCCCCGCCCAAAGTGACTCCCATCACAACTTCCTAATACGTGAGGCTACCTAGGCACTCCTGTCCTGAAGCCTCATCTAGAAATTCTCCTGAAAAACAGCAATATACTTCCCAATGCATGAAGGTGCCTAGGTACTCCTGTCTTGTAGCCTCATTTTCAATTCCTCCTGAAAGACAGCAGTATACTTCCTATTGCGTGAAGGTGCCTAGGCACTCCTGTTTTGTAGCCTCATCTAGAATTGCTCCTGCATGTAGCGCCTACCCCAATTTTCCAGGAGCCTGGTGGTGACTACCAGAGGTAGGGAGGGCTTACATACTTCCTCAGGGTGCAGGTTACTAGGCATGGTGGGTGATGGACAAGATAGAAATTGGGCACCAGTCACGTCTATGCTTAAGCAAGGAGAAGTTTATTTCTCACAGCAGGAAAAATGTGGGAGAGAGGGGATAGGGCACAGGACACCCTTAGATAAAAGGTAGACAGCAGTACAGGATTAAGAGCCTTTAAACTGAACCAGCACATCTGTACTCTGTAGGATAGGCCGTCTCCTCTAGTAATTGAACTTTACTCACTGCATGATACTGAATTCTCTTGCATGAGTTCTCTCTTGAAGCTCTCCCAGCCACCTCATGGATCCCCGGGGTCCGTGAAGAGTCACCACTGGTGAGTCTCTAGAATTCCATCCCTCTCAGAATCGTTTCTGGATATTTAGCAGGCTTTTCTCAGCAGAATCTTAGACACCCAGATAGGCCTAGCAGCCAGGAGAACACCCGGATAGGCTTCAGGCCTAGCAGCCAGGAGCTGTTTCACACACACACACACACACACACATCCACCCAGGCCGTAAACTAGGCAGGGAAGACCCTGATCACCTGACTTCTTCCCAAATAAATACCTCCTCCCAGCATTCACAGCAGCTAATCTAATTGGCTGAGAAAGATATGTTTATGCATAACCTGAACTCACTGTAGCTCATCACACTAATGTCAAAGGCAACAGCGCCACCTACTGACAAAAGGGAGGAAACCACAGCTAAACAGGATTAGGAGGGAAGCCATTTTACCCCTAAACACTACACATTTGCCAGGCTGGCTACCACCCAGCACAACTAAATTTACCTGTAGCCCTGCTTTGGGACAAGGGTGCTACATGCAAAACAGCAGTATACTTCCTATTTTGTAGGGGTGTCTATGCACTCCTGTCCTGTAGCCTCATCCAGAATTCCTCCTGCAAAACAGCAGTATACTGCCTAGGTCGTCAGGGTGCCTAGGAACTCCTGTTCTATAATCTCATTTTGAAGTCCTCCTGAAAAACAACAATATACATCCTAATACAGGAGGGTGCCTAGGCACTCCTGTCCTGTAGCCTCATCTAAAATTCCTTCTGTAAAAAAGCAGTATACTTTCTATTTTGTGGGGGTGCCTAGGCACTCCTGTTCTGTAGTGTCATTTTAAATTCCTTATGTAAAACAGTATACTTCCTAGTATGTGAGGGTGCCTAGGCACTCCTGTCATCTCATTTTCAATTCCACCTGAAAGACAGAGGTAAACTTTCTAATAAATGAGGCTACCGATGAACAGCAACTGGAAGTTTTTTTGTATAAAATAAAGGTTAAAAAAACAAACCCTTTTTGACTTTAGAACCACTTTAAGTACAATGCATAAAAAACAGATGTACAAATGTCTTTCCTGAATGTGCAAATTGTTCCAATCCTGCATCTATAGGTATTAGAGGTATAAGGACACATACAATGGCCGTGGGATCACAACGGCTCAAAGATACCGACAAGTCCTGCGATTCCATTACATGGGGGAAATTGTAAAAAAAAATCATCATGGGCATGTATCCATTGGCACACTTATACAGTATCTCACAAAAGTGAGTACACCCCTCACATTTTTGTAAATATTTTATTCTATCTTTTCATGTGACAACACTGAAGAAATGACACTTTGCTACAATGTAAAGTAGTGAGTGTACAGCTTGTATAACAGTGTAAATTTGCTGTCCCCTCAAAATAACTCAACACACAGCTATTAATGTCTAAACCGCTGGCAACAAAAGTGAGTACACCCCACAGTGTCAATATTTTGTGTGGCCACCATTATTTTCCAGCACTGCCTTAACCCTCTTGGGCATGGAGTTCACCAGAGCTTCACAGGTTGCCAGTGGATTCTCTTCCACTCCTCCATGACGACATCACAGAGCTGGTGGATGTTAGAGACCTTGCGCTCTTCGACCTTTTTGTTTGAGGATGACCCACAGATGCTCAATAGGGTTTAGGTCTGGAGACATGCTTGGCCAGTCCATCACCTTTACCCTCAGCTTCTTTAGCAAGGCAATGGTCGTCGGAGGTGTGTTTGGGGTCGTTATGTTGGAATACTGCCCTGCGGCCCAGTCTCTGAAGGGAGGGGATCATGCTCTGCTTCAGTATGTCACAGTACATGTTGGCATTCATTGTTCCCTCAATTAACTGTAGCTCCCCAGTACCGGCAGCACTCATACAGCCCCAGACCATGACATTCCCACCACCATGCTTGACTGTAGGCAAAACACACTTGTCTTTGTACTCCTCACCTGGTTGCCGCCACACACGCTTGACACCATCTGAACTAAATACTGTACGTTTATCTTGGTCTCATCAGACCACAGGACATGGTTCCAGTAATCCATGTCCTTAGTCTGCTTGTCTTCAGCAAACTGTTTGCGGTCTTTCTTGTGCATCATCCTTCTGGGATGACAGCCATGCAGACCAATTTGATGCAGTGTGCGGTGTATGGTCTGAGCACTGACAGGCTGACCCCCCACCCCTTCAACCTCTGCAGCAATGCTGGCAACACTCATACGTCTATTTACCAAAAAGACAACCTCATGATAGGACGCTGAGCATGTGCACTCAACTTCTTTGGTCGACCATGGCGAGGTCTGTTTTGAGTGAAATTTGTCCTGTTAAAATCGCTGTATGGTCTTGGCCACCGTGCTGCAGCTCAGTTTCAGGGTCTTGGCAATCTTCTTAAAGCCTAGACCATCTTTATGTAGAACAACAATTAGTTTTTTCAGATCCTCAGAGAGTTCTTTGCCATGAGGTGCCATGTTGAGCTTCCAGTGACCAGTATGAGATAGTGAGAGCGAGAACACCAATACAACACAACTGCTCCCCATTCACACCTGAGACCTTGTAACACTAGCGAGTCACATGACACCGGGGAGGGAAAATAGCTAATTGGGCCCAATTTAGACATTTTCATTTAGGGGTGTACTCACTTTTGTTGCCAGCGGTTTAGACATTAAAAAAGAAGTATGGGTTTGGGGATTTTTTCTCCATTATACTTACCTAGGTGGATGTAGTAACAGTCCAATGCTGCATCCGCTCCCCGCCCCCTCTGCACTGAGAACCGAGCGATCGAACATCGCCAATGGCTCGGTTCTCTCAGCTCCCCGAGCAGAGAGCTGTAGACTGTCAATCAGCAGCTCTCCGCTCTGCCCCCCCCCCCCCCCCATGCTCACTGGAGTGCTGGGCTGTGGAGGTGTGGGGAGCGGCCGTCTCAGGCTCTCAGTGGCTTGCTGAGAGGCTGAGTATCAGGAACCATGAATCAGACCGAGGCAGAAGTAAAGTTAAATCACACTTGTTTAATAATAATAATAAAGTAAACAGAGTAAGCATAGTCAAAACAAGCCAGAGTTCAGTAACCAGATCGGGTAGTCAGCCAAGCAAATGTCAGAAAGCCAGAGATAAACGTAGTAGTACAGCAAGCAGGATCAGGAGTCAGAAGGAACGTCAGCCAAGCAAGTCTTCAACAGGAACGCAGGAGAAAATCTCTGTGATGTTGACCAAGGCGAAGGCAGAGATCAAGTGAGCTGGACGACTAAGTAGGCAGGACTGACGAGCAGAATCAACAACAGCTGAGTAACTGTGGAGAGAGATGGGAGCTGGCAATAGCCGACAGCTGTGCGGCCAGCTCAGAGAAGGAAGGGCTAAGCCCAGCCCTGACACTGAGACGGGTATCAGTCCAGGCACCTGGTGGATCCAGACTCCTATTGTCGGGATGACGCGGTACCTGGACTGATTTCTGTGACATCAGCAGAGAGCGGATTTCAGCCCGCTCTCTGCTGAAAACGGGTCACAGGAGTGCAAAACGAATTGCACTCCTGTGACCCATAGGAGAAGCTCAACAAAACGAGCTCAGGCTGGACTTCTCCTTTAATGGCTGTGTGTTGAGTTATTTTGAGGGGACAGCAAATTTACACTGTTATACAAGCTGTACACTCACTACTTTACATTGTAGCAAAGTATCATTTCTTCAGTGTGGTCACATGAAAAGATAGAATGAAATATTTACAAAAATGTGAGGGGTGTACTCACTTTTGTGAGATCCCGTGTGTCAAATCTAATGTGGTGATCTAACCTTTTTCCGGGTGATTCACATCCCAACAATGCAAAACATTCCTAGAATTCAAAACAGACAACCATGCCACGAATGAGGTACCGAGAGCAATACAGGTAGAGGAATCGGGAAGTGCGGGTATACACAGAGAATCCTGCTGAATAGTTTTTGCAACAAATTATTGTGAGGAACTGGATTTTAGATCGGTATTCTCAAAGTGATCGTAAAGACCCACATACAATTCACACATATGTGAACCCAGCCTGAGTGCGTTGCGTTGCGGCGCACTACATAAAGGGGACCCGATGTTGCCAGGTCAGCGTGCATCGGCAGCCTATTCAAGGTAAAGGGTTGTCTTAACCCTTTTCACTGCCAGAGGGATTTTTGCGCATTTTGCACACTTTTAAGCAAATAATTTGAGCCCTGAGGATTGCATAAACCCCCAAAACATTTTATATTTTCTGATTGCAGGCACCCTAGAGAATAAAATAGTGGTAGTTATTAGGTTACATGCTATTTGTGCAAAGGTCTAGGAAACTCAAAATTTTAGTAAAAAATACGCTAAAGTTAATTTTAGGGCACACAAAACGCAATAAAGTAAATATAAAAGGAGGAGGTTGAGCCAAGTAAATAAGATACCCAACATATCAAACCTTCAGTACCCTATATTTTCCATAGGAGACACTTTAAAAGCCCCCTACAGGTCATCAGTTTAGAGTTACCCAGGAGCTTTGGTGCTACAATTATTGCTCTCACTCCGGTGTGCGCGGAGATATGCAACAAGTGTGTAGCATAATCAACGTTTTCACATGTGCCCCCGACGCCTGTGTTTATGTTCCTACATGATTGGATGTGGGGCTGGGATGGGGGGCCTTAAAAAAGTTTGGGAGGTGATTTGATGTGCGTGGGTTTAATTTTATTTTCTTTCCCAATTTTAAAAAAAATTTTCATCACATAGGAGACAAAAAGTCCTATGCGATTATTAAGTGGTGACAGATTCTCTTTAAATGAGACACCAGGGGTCTAAAAGACCCCCGATGTCTCACCTGTCCGCCAATGAATTTGATGCAGTGCAGATCGCACTGCACTCGATCATTCGATTCTTCCCAAACCATACAGGCCGGGGAAACTGACACAAGGACCCGGAAATGGCCTTTTACACATCACTTTCAGGTCAACAAGAAGTCCGCTGGGCTCCCTCCACTCTACCCAGCAACACACAGCATGCCCAGGTGTGCCTGTGGGAGAGCAAAGCTCGGGGTACATTGCAAGGGCGCACGCATGGGGGGGGGGTGTCTATTACCATGGGCGTTTGAAAGGTCCTTTTTCACACACTTCCTATTACAGGGTGACAACCATCTGTTGCAGTCCCCCAGTTGTTCTTTGTGTTGCACATTGCCTTCCTATGCAGACTACAAGTGGTCGTTTCAACGCGTATTACACACACAGTGCTGGGAAAAGATCATCCAGTGCAAAGATGCCCAATTGCGATCCCCCCCTGCTTCATTATGCGCGAGCTTACAAGGAGATTGGGGGGGGGCACAGCCCGCCACCTCGTCCCAGCTCTTTCCTCCACTCCTTGCTTCTTCCAGCCCTGGGCTGACAGTAGTAGTGATGCCACTGTCACTACTCCTGTCAGCCTTATAGTAGAAGGAACATGCATCGCTTTCATTCCCACTATACACACTGCACCCAGGGCAGCCGCCCCTTCTGCCCACCCCTTGTCCTGGCCCTGTACACAGGCATGGTTCAGGTCCTTGCTCATAGAACTTCCTGTTATAGGAGGGGACCACGCTATGTACCCAACTCTTAATTGTTCTCCTGCGTTGTCCCCCTGCCACACCGGCTTCCAATGCAGGCTACAAGTGACTATTTTACAAAGTACACAATCGTGGTCCAACGTTATCACCAACAGGGAACCTGACCTGAGAAATGCCCTGCAGTCATGTTCAAGGGTCTTGGGGTGATGGCTTGTACTATGTCGGGGTCTGGGGGTAATGGTTTGTACTATATCGGGGTCTGGGGGTAATGGTTTGTACTATGTCGGGGTCTGGGGGTAATGGGATGTACTATGTTAGGGTGTGGGTGTGATGGGATGTACTATATTTGGGGGGTCTGGGGGTGATGTCATGTACTATGTTGGGGTCTGGGGTGATGGGTTGTACTATATTGGGGTCTGGAGGTGATGGGCTGTACTATGATGGGGGTGGTGAGTTGTACCATGTTGGGGATTAGAGTGATGGGGTGTACTATATTAGGGTCTGAGGGTGATGGGATGTGCTATACTGGGGTCTGGGGGTGATGGTATGCACTATACTGGGGTCTGGGGGTGATGGGATGCACTATATTGGGGGATACAGGTGATGGGTTGCACTATATTGGAGTATAGGAGTGATGGGTTGTACTATATTGGGATCTGGGGGTGATGGAGTTTACTATGTTGGGGTCTGTGGGTGATGGGTTATTATATTGGGGGTCTGGGTTGTACTATGTTGGGGTCTGGGGGTGATGGGATGTACTATGTTTGGGTCTGAGGGTGATGGGTTGTACTTTATGGGGGTAATGGGATGTACTATATTGGGGTCTGAGGGTGATGAGTTTTACTATATGGGGGTAATGGGTTGTACTATATTGGGATCTGGGGGTGATGGAGTTTACTATGTTGGGGTCTGTGGGTGATGGGTTGCATTATATTGGGGGTCTGGGTTGTACTATGTTGGGGTCTGGGGGTGATGGGATGTACTATGTTGGGGTCTGAGGGTGATGGGTTGTACTTTATAGGGGCAATGGGATGTACTATATTGGGGTCTGAGGGTGATGGGTTTTACTATATGGGGGTAATGGGTTGTACTATATTGGGGTCTGGGGGTGATGGGTTGTACTATTTTGGGGTATGGGGGTGATGGGATATACCATGTTGGGGTATGGGGGTGATGGGATGTACCATGTTGGGGTATGGGGGTGATGGGATGTACCATGTTGGGGTATGGGGGTGATGGGATGTACCATGTTGGGGTATGGGGGTGATGGGATGTACCATGTTGGGGTATGGGGGTGATGGGATGTACCATGTTGGGGTATGGGGGTGATGGGATGTACCATGTTGGGGTATGGGGGTGATGGGATGTACCATGTTGGGGTATGGGGGTGATGGGATGTACCATGTTGGGGTATGGGGGTGATGGGATGTACCATGTTGGGGTATGGGGGTGATGGGATGTACCATGTTGGGGTATGGGGGTGATGTAAAGTACAATGTTGGGGTATGGGGGTGATGGGATGTACCATGTTGGGGTATGGGGGTGATGGGATGTACCATGTTGGGGTATGGGGGTGATGGGATGTACCATGTTGGGGTCTGGGGGTGACGGGTTGTACTATGTTGGGGTCTGGGGGTGACGGGTTGTACTATGTTGGGGTCTGGGGGTGACGGGTTGTACTATGTTGGGGTCTGGGGGTGACGGGTTGTACTATGTTGGGGTCTGGGGGTGACGGGTTGTACTATGTTGGGGTCTGGGGGTGACGGGTTGTACCATGTTGGGGTCTGGGGGTGACGGGTTGTACCATGTTGGGGTCTGGGGGTGACGGGATGTACCATGTTGGGGTCTGGGGGTGACGGGATGTACCATGTTGGGGTCTGGGGGTGATGGGATGTACCATGTTGGGGTCTGGGGGTGATGGGATGTACCATGTTGGGGTCTGAGGGTGATGAGTTTTACTATATGGGGGTAATGAGTTGTACTATATTGGGATCTGGGGGTGATGGAGTTTACTATGTTGGGGTCTGTGGGTGATGGGTTGCATTATATTGGGGGTCTGGGTTGTACTATGTTGGGGTCTGGGGGTGATGGGATGTACTATGTTGGGGTCTGAGGGTGATGGGTTGTACTTTATGGGGGCAATGGGATGTACTATATTGGGGTCTGAGGGTGATGGGTTTTACTATATGGGGGTAATGGGTTGTACTATATTGGGGTCTGGGGGTGATGGGTTGTACTATTTTGGGGTATGGGGGTGATGGGATGTACCATGTTGGGGTATGGGGGTGATGGGATGTACCATGTTGGGGTATGGGGGTGATGGGATGTACCATGTTGGGGTATGGGGGTGATGGGATGTACCATGTTGGGGTATGGGGGTGATGGGATGTACCATGTTGGGGTATGGGGGTGATGGGATGTACCATGTTGGGGTATGGGGGTGATGGGATGTACCATGTTGGGGTCTGGGGGTGATGGGATGTACCATGTTGGGGTATGGGGGTGATGGGATGTACCATGTTGGGGTATGGGGGTGATGGGATGTACCATGTTGGGGTATGGGGGTGATGGGATGTACCATGTTGGGGTATGGGGGTGATGGGATGTACCATGTTGGGGTATGGGGGTGATGGGATGTACCATGTTGGGGTCTGGGGGTGACGGGTTGGACTATGTTTGGGTCTGGGGGTGACGGGTTGGACTATGTGGGGGTGATGGGATGTACTATATTGGGGTCTGGGGGTGATGGGTTGTACTATGTTGGGGTCTGGGGGTGATGGGTTGTACTATGTTTGGGTCTGGGGGTGACGGGTTGGACTATATGGGGGTGATGGGATGTACTATGTTGGGGTCTGGGGGTGACGGGTTGTACTATGTTGGGGTCTGGGGGTGACGGGTTGTACTATGTTGGGGTCTGGGGGTGACGGGTTGTACTATGTTGGGGTCTGGGGGTGACGGGTTGTACTATGTTGGGGTCTGGGGGTGACGGGTTGTACTATGTTGGGGTCTGGGGGTGATGGGTTGTACTATGTTGGGGTCTGGGGGTGACGGGTTGTACCATGTTGGGGTCTGGGGGTGACGGGATGTACCATGTTGGGGTCTGGGGGTGACGGGATGTACCATGTTGGGGTCTGGGGGTGACGGGATGTACCATGTTGGGGTCTGGGGGTGACGGGATGTACCATGTTGGGGTCTGGGGGTGACGGGATGTACCATGTTGGGGTCTGGGGGTGACGGGATGTACCATGTTGGGGTATGGGGGTGATGGGTTGTACCATGTTGGGGTCTGGGGGTGATGGGTTGTACCATGTTGGGGTCTGGGGGTGATGGGATGTACCATGTTGGGGTCTGGGGGTGATGGGATGTACCATGTTGGGGTCTGGGGGTGACGAGCTGGACTATATGGGGGTGATGGGATGTACTATGTTGGGGTCTGGGGGTGACGGGTTGGACTATGTTGGGGTCTGGGGGTGATGGGTTTTACTATGTTGAGGTCTGGGGGTGATGGGTTGTACTATGTTGGGGTCTGGGGGTGATGGGTTGTACTATGTTGGGGTCTGGGGGTGATGGGTTGTACTATGTTGGGGGTGATGGGATGTACTATATTGGGGTCTGAGGGTGACGGGTTGTACTATGTTGGGGTCTGGGGGTGACGGGTTGTACTATGTTGGGGTCTCGTGGTGAGAGGATGTACTATGTTGGGGTCTGTGGGTGACGGGTTGGACTATATGGGGGTGATGGGTTGTACTATGTTTGGGTCTGGGGGTGACGGGTTGGACTATGTTGGGGTCTGGGGGTGACGGGTTGGACTATGTTGGGGTCTGGGGGTGACGGGTTGGACTATGTTGGGGTCTGGGGGTGACGGGTTGGACTATGTTGGGGTCTGGGAGTGACGGGTTGGACTATGTTGGGGTCTGGGGGTGACGGGTTGTACTATGTTGGGGTCTGGGGGTGACGGGTTGTACTATGTTGGGGTCTGGGGGTGACGGGTTGGACTATGTTGGGGGTGACGGGTTGTACTATGTTGAGGTCTGGGGGTGATGGGTTGTACTATGTTGGGGTCTGGGGGTGATGGGATGTACTATGTTGGGGTCTGGGGGTCATGGGTTGTACTATGTTGGGGTCTGGGGGTGATGGGATGTACCATGTTGGGGTCTGGGGGTGATGGGATGTACCATGTTGGGTTATAGGGGTGATGGGATGTACCATGTTGGGGTCTGGGGGTGACGAGCTGGACTATATGGGGGTGATGGGTTTTACTATGTTGGGGTCTGGGGGTGATGGGTTGTACTATGTTGGGGTCTGGGGGTGATGGGATGTACTATGTTGGGGTCTGGGGGTGATGGGTTGTACTATGTTGGGGTCTGGGGGTGATGGGATGTACTATGTTGGGGTCTGGGGGTAAATTTATGTACTATTTTGGGGTATGGGTGATGGGATGTACCATGTTGGGGTATGGGGGTGATGGGATGTACCATGTTGGGGTATGGGGGTGATGGGTTGTACCATGTTGGGGTATGGGGGTGATGGGATGTACTATGTTGGGGTCTGGGGGTAAATTTATGTACTATTTTGGGGTATGGGTGATGGGATGTACCATGTTGGGGTATGGGGGTGATGGGTTGTACCATGTTGGGGTATGGGGGTGATGGGATGTACCATGTTGGGGTCTGGGGGTGATGGGTTGTACCATGTTGGGGTCTGGGGGTGATGGGTTGTACCATGTTGGGGTCTGGGGGTGATGGGATGTACCATGTTGGGGTCTGGGGGTGATGGGATGTACCATGTTGGGGTCTGGGGGTGACGAGCTGGACTATATGGGGGTGATGGGATGTACTATGTTGGGGTCTGGGGGTGACGGGTTGGACTATGTTGGGGTCTGGGGGTGATGGGTTTTACTATGTTGAGGTCTGGGGGTGATGGGTTGTACTATGTTGGGGTCTGGGGGTGATGGGTTGTACTATGTTGGGGTCTGGGGGTGATGGGTTGTACTATGTTGGGGGTGATGGGATGTACTATATTGGGGTCTGAGGGTGACGGGTTGTACTATGTTGGGGTCTGGGGGTGACGGGTTGTACTATGTTGGGGTCTGGTGGTGAGAGGATGTACTATGTTGGGGTCTGTGGGTGACGGGTTGGACTATATGGGGGTGATGGGTTGTACTATGTTGGGGTCTGGGGGTGACGGGTTGGACTATGTTGGGGTCTGGGGGTGACGGGTTGGACTATGTTGGGGTCTGGGGGTGACGGGTTGGACTATGTTTGGGTCTGGGGGTGACGGGTTGGACTATGTTGGGGTCTGGGGGTGACGGGTTGGACTATGTTGGGGTCTGGGGGTGACGGGTTGGACTATGTTGGGGTCTGGGGGTGACGGGTTGGACTATGTTGGGGTCTGGGGGTGACGGGTTGTACTATGTTGGGGTCTGGGGGTGACGGGTTGTACTATGTTGGGGTCTGGGGGTGACGGGTTGGACTATGTTGGGGGTGATGGGTTGTACTATGTTGAGGTCTGGGGGTGATGGGTTGTACTATGTTGGGGTCTGGGGGTGATGGGATGTACTATGTTGGGGTCTGGGGGTCATGGGTTGTACTATGTTGGGGTCTGGGGGTGATGGGTTGTACTATGTTGGGGTCTGGGGGTAATGGGATGTACTATTTTGGGGTATGGGTGATGGGATGTACCATGTTGGGGTATGGGGGTGATGGGATGTACCATGTTGGGGTCTGGGGGTGATGGGATGTACCATGTTGGGGTCTGGGGGTGACGGGTTGTACTATGTTGGGGTCTGGGGGTGACGGGATGTACTATGTTGGGGTATGGGAGTGACGGGATGTACCATGTTGGGGTCTGGGGGTGAAGGGATGTACCATGTTGGGGTCTGGGGCTGATGGGATGTACCATGTTGGGGTCTGGGGCTGATGGGATGTACCATGTTGGGGTCTGGGGCTGATGGGATGTACCATGTTGGGGTCTGGGGCTGATGGGATGTACCATGTTGGGGTCTGGGGCTGATGGGATGTACCATGTTGGGGTCTGGGGCTGATGGGATGTACCATGTTGGGGTCTGGGGCTGATGGGATGTACCATGTTGGGGTCTGGGGCTGATGGGATGTACCATGTTGGGGTCTGGGGCTGATGGGATGTACCATGTTGGGGTCTGGGGCTGATGGGATGTACCATGTTGGGGTCTGGGGCTGATGGGATGTACCATGTTGGGGTCTGGGGCTGATGGGATGTACCATGTTGGGGTCTGGGGCTGATGGGATGTACCATGTTGGGGTCTGGGGCTGATGGGATGTACCATGTTGGGGTCTGGGGCTGATGGGATGTACCATGTTGGGGTCTGGGGGTGATGCGATGTACCATGTTGGGGTCTGGGGGTGATGCGATGTACCATGTTGGGGTCTGGGGGTGATGCGATGTACCATGTTGGGGTCTGGGGGTGATGCGATGTACCATGTTGGGGTCTGGGGGTGATGCGATGTACCATGTTGGGGTCTGGGGGTGATGCGATGTACCATGTTGGGGTCTGGGGGTGATGCGATGTACCATGTTGGGGTCTGGGGGTGATGCGATGTACCATGTTGGGGTCAAGGGGTGATGGGATGTACCATGTTGGGGTCTGGGGGTGATGGGATGTACCATGTTGAGGTCTGGGGGTGATGGGTTGTACTATGTTGGGGTCTGGGGGTGATGGGTTGTACTATGTTGGGGTCTGGGGGTGATGGGTTGTACTATGTTGGGGGTGATGGGATGTACTATATTGGGGTCTGAGGGTGACGGGTTGTACTATGTTGGGGTCTGGGGGTGACGGGTTGTACTATGTTGGGGTCTGGTGGTGAGAGGATGTACTATGTTGGGGTCTGTGGGTGACGGGTTGGACTATATGGGGGTGATGGGTTCTACTATGTTTGGGTCTGGGGGTGATGGGTTGTACTATGTTTGGGTCTGGGGGTGACGGGTTGGACTATGTTGGGGTCTGGGGGTGACGGGTTGGACTATGTTGGGGTCTGGGGGTGACGGGTTGGACTATGTTGGGGTCTGGGGGTGACGGGTTGGACTATGTTGGGGTCTGGGGGTGACGGGTTGGACTATGTTGGGGTCTGGGGGTGACGGGTTGGACTATGTTGGGGTCTGGGGGTGACGGGTTGTTCTATGTTGGGGTCTGGGGGTGACGGGTTGTACTATGTTGGGGTCTGGGGGTGACGGGTTGTACTATGTTGGGGTCTGGGGGTGACAGGTTGTACTATGTTGGGGTCTGGGGGTGACGGGTTGTACTATGTTGGGGTCTGGGGGTGACGGGATGTACTATGTTGGGGTATGGGGGTGATGGAAAGTACAATGTTGGGGTCTGGGGGTGATGGGATGTACCATGTTGGGGTCTGGGGCTGATGGGATGTACCATGTTGGGGTCTGGGGCTGATGGGATGTACCATGTTGGGGTCTGGGGCTGATGGGATGTACCATGTTGGGGTCTGGGGCTGATGGGATGTACCATGTTGGGGTCTGGGGCTGATGGGATGTACCATGTTGGGGTCTGGGGCTGATGGGATGTACCATGTTGGGGTCTGGGGCTGATGGGATGTACCATGTTGGGGTCTGGGGCTGATGGGATGTACCATGTTGGGGTCTGGGGCTGATGGGATGTACCATGTTGGGGTCTGGGGCTGATGGGATGTACCATGTTGGGGTCTGGGGGTGATGGGATGTACCATGTTGGGGTCTGGGGGTGATGGGATGTACCATGTTGGGGTCTGGGGGTGATGCGATGTACCATGTTGGGGTCTGGGGGTGATGCGATGTACCATGTTGGGGTCTGGGGGTGATGCGATGTACCATGTTGGGGTCTGGGGGTGATGCGATGTACCATGTTGGGGTCTGGGGGTGATGCGATGTACCATGTTGGGGTCTGGGGGTGATGCGATGTACCATGTTGGGGTCTGGGGGTGATGCGATGTACCATGTTGGGGTCAAGGGGTGATGGGATGTACCATGTTGAGGTCTGGGGGTGATGGGTTGTACTATGTTGGGGTCTGGGGGTGATGGGTTGTACTATGTTGGGGTCTGGGGGTGATGGGTTGTACTATGTTGGGGGTGATGGGATGTACTATATTGGGGTCTGAGGGTGACGGGTTGTACTATGTTGGGGTCTGGGGGTGACGGGTTGTACTATGTTGGGGTCTGGTGGTGAGAGGATGTACTATGTTGGGGTCTGTGGGTGACGGGTTGGACTATATGGGGGTGATGGGTTCTACTATGTTTGGGTCTGGGGGTGATGGGTTGTACTATGTTTGGGTCTGGGGGTGACGGGTTGGACTATGTTGGGGTCTGGGGGTGACGGGTTGGACTATGTTGGGGTCTGGGGGTGACGGGTTGGACTATGTTGGGGTCTGGGGGTGACGGGTTGGACTATGTTGGGGTCTGGGGGTGACGGGTTGGACTATGTTGGGGTCTGGGGGTGACGGGTTGGACTATGTTGGGGTCTGGGGGTGACGGGTTGGACTATGTTGGGGTCTGGGGGTGACGGGTTGGACTATGTTGGGGTCTGGGGGTGACGGGTTGGACTATGTTGGGGTCTGGGGGTGACGGGTTGTTCTATGTTGGGGTCTGGGGGTGACGGGTTGTACTATGTTGGGGTCTGGGGGTGACGGGTTGTACTATGTTGGGGTCTGGGGGTGACGGGTTGTACTATGTTGGGGTCTGGGGGTGACGGGTTGTACTATGTTGGGGTCTGGGGGTGACGGGATGTACTATGTTGGGGTATGGGGGTGATGGAAAGTACAATGTTGGGGTCTGGGGGTGATGGGATGTACCATGTTGGGGTCTGGGGCTGATGGGATGTACCATGTTGGGGTCTGGGGCTGATGGGATGTACCATGTTGGGGTCTGGGGCTGATGGGATGTACCATGTTGGGGTCTGGGGCTGATGGGATGTACCATGTTGGGGTCTGGGGCTGATGGGATGTACCATGTTGGGGTCTGGGGCTGATGGGATGTACCATGTTGGGGTCTGGGGCTGATGGGATGTACCATGTTGGGGTCTGGGGCTGATGGGATGTACCATGTTGGGGTCTGGGGCTGATGGGATGTACCATGTTGGGGTCTGGGGCTGATGGGATGTACCATGTTGGGGTCTGGGGCTGATGGGATGTACCATGTTGGGGTCTGGGGCTGATGGGATGTACCATGTTGGGGTCTGGGGCTGATGGGATGTACCATGTTGGGGTCTGGGGCTGATGGGATGTACCATGTTGGGGTCTGGGGCTGATGGGATGTACCATGTTGGGGTCTGGGGCTGATGGGATGTACCATGTTGGGGTCTGGGGCTGATGGGATGTACCATGTTGGGGTCTGGGGCTGATGGGATGTACCATGTTGGGGTCTGGGGGTGATGGGATGTACCATGTTGGGGTCTGGGGGTGATGGGATGTACCATGTTGGGGTATGGGGGTGATAGGATGTACCATGTTGGGTTATAGGGGTGATGGGATGTACCATGTTGGGGTCTGGGGGTGACGGGTTGGACTATGTTTGGGTCTGGGGGTGACGGGTTGGACTATATGGGGGTGATGGGTTGCACTATGTTGGGGTTTGGTGGTGACGGGATGTACTATGTTGGGGTCTGGGGGTGACGGGTTAGACTATGTTGGGGTCTGGGGGTGACAGGTTGGACTATGTTGGGGTCTGGGGGTGACGGGTTGGACTATGTTGGGGGTGATGGGTTGTACTATATTGGGGTCTGGGGGTGATGGGTTGTACTATGTTGGGGTCTGGGGGTGATTGGTTGTACTATGTTGGGGGTGATGGGATGTACTATATTGGGGTCTGGGGGTGACGGGTTGTACTATGTTGGGGTCTGGGGGTGATAGGTTGTACTATGTTGGGGTCTGGGGGTGATGGGTTGTACTATGTTGGGGTCTGGGGGTGATGGGTTGGACTATGTTGGGTTCTGGGGGTGACGGGTTGGACTATATGGGGGTAATGGGTTGTACTATGTTGGGGTCTGGTGATGACGGGATGTACTGTGTTGGCGTTTAGGGGTGATGAGTTGCACTATGTTGGGGTCTGGGGGTGACGGGTTGGACTATATGGGGATGATGGGATGTACTATGTTGGTATCTGGGGGGGTGACGGGTTGGACTATATGGGGGTGATAGGTTGTACTATCTTGGGGTTTGGGGGAAACGTGTTGGATTATGTTGGGGTCTAGGGGTGATAGAATGTACTATTTTGGGGTCTGGAGGTGCTCTGATCAGTCTCGGGGTCCTGGTTGGGGGTCTCTGTCAGTCCCTCAGCCCCCTCCATTGTCCCGGCACACAGCCCAGGGAGTGGGAGAGGTCTGGGGGGATTCAGGCTCCATGGAGAGGCGGGCTATCAGGCCGGGGTGAGGAGAGGGGAGGCCGGGGACAGGTCACGGGTCCCCCTGGGAAAGGGGAGGGGAGGACGGCGCGGTTACCTGCTGATTTTCTGGGCGAAGGCCCGGCGCTCCGCCATGTCCGCCTCTCCGAGCGGCTCCCTCCCGGCTGACAGAGCCCCGAGTGCGCCTCTACTACGGAGTATACGGCCGCTGACTCCCCTCCGCTACCTCTCACTGCCCTCGCCAGCCGCCGCCTACCGTACTACTCCCTATAGTCGCGCACTCCAGGACTAGGGAGAGGGGCGGAGATCATCCCTTGTCTGATAAAAATAACAAAGTAATAATAAGAATATCCAACCAACCACAATATTAATATCTAAGTATCCATAAAAATACCAACCAGCCACAGAAATACTACTATAAATAATAATAATACTGGTGATGATAATAATAACAATAACTATTATTTATATCATTATTATTAATATGATTAATATTATTATTAATAATATGATTAATAATAATAATAAACAAATAAAATAATCTATAAAGAATAAATTAAATCATAAATAGATTATTATATTGTAATATTAAACATTTTAGTAGAAGTATTGGTATTATTATTAGTATTTTTTTATATTTCTTGGTGTTATTTAGGAAACAATAAAATGTAACCTTTCCATGTGAAGTGTAACATTGTATATATAAAGAAGATGGCGGCGCAGTGTGCGTCGGTTTTCGGTCAATAACTGCAGGACAACGCCGGATTCGCTGGTTTGAGTGGGTCAAAGTAAAATTAAAATGTCACTTAATGCAAAACTTTTTGATTTTATTTTTGGATAGAGTAAAGGGAGGGTTATTACCCCAATCAGTTTTTTTTTTGCCATCTGTGTCCCATTGCAGAGATTTTCCTTCACTTCCTGCCCCATAGCCAAACAGGAAGTGAGTGGAAATCCCTGCAAATTAAGGAAATCCCTGGTTGTCACCAGAACTAGTGTCCCCATTGAAAGATTTCCCCTCTATTCCTGTTCTGGTGGGAACCAAAAATTTGGTGATATCTGGAGGGGATGGGTTGTACTATGTTGCCATCTGGGGGGGGTGAGGGGTTGTACTATATTGGGGTCTAGGGGGTGAAGGATTATACTATGGTGGTATCTGGGGATGATGGGTTGTACTATGTTGGCGTCTGGGGGTGACGGGTTGTACTACATTGGGGGTGGGCATGACAGGTTGTACAATATTGGGGTCTTGGGTGATGGGTTGTACTATGTTGGGGATGCGGGTGATGGACTATACTATGTTGGGAATGGGGGCGACAGGCTGTACTATATTGGGATGGGGGGGTGATGGGTTGTACTATTTTGAAGTCTGGGGGTGATGGGTTGTACTATTTTGAGGTCTGGGGTTGATGGGTTGTACTATTTTGAAGTCTGGGGGTGATGGGTTGTACTATTAATAGGTTTGGGGTTGATGGGTTGTACTATTTTGAAGTCTGGGGGTGATGGGTTGTACTATTTTGAGGTCTGGGGTTGATGGGTTGTACTATTTTGAGGTCTGGGTTGATGGGTTGTACTATTCTGAGGTTTGGGGTTGATGGGTTGTACTATTTTGAAGTCTGGGGGTGATGGGTTGTACTATTTTGAGGTCTGGGGGTGATGGGTTGTACTATTTTGAGGTCTGGGGATGATGGGTTGTACTATATCTGAGATAGGGGTCTTTATATTAAATAGAGTAAGAGAGAGTTATAACCTCTGCCTGATTTATTTTTTGCCATCTGTGTCCTCTTTAGGAGTTTTACCGTCACTTCCTGTCCCATAGCCACAACAGGAAGTGAAAGGAAATCCCTGCAAATTAAGAGAATCCCTGGTTGTCATCAGAACTAGCGCCCCCATTGGAAGATTTCCCCTCTATTCCTGTTCTGGTGACAACCCAAAATTTGGGATTTTGTTTCCCTTTCATTTTTGGTGATAACAGAAGAAATAGAGATGGTAAATCTCCCGGAGACACAGACAGCAATAAAAACCCGATAGGGGTTCTAATCCCTCTCCACTATCCAAAACTAAAAGAAAAAAAAAAGTTTTGCCTTTTATTTAGATTTGAAAGTATAACTAAAGGCAATGCTTTTTTAAGCTTTGGATATAGCGGAGAGGGATTAGAAACCCCTGTCAGGTTTTTATTGCTGTCTGTGTCCCCCGTTAGGGAGATTTACCCTTTTCATTGCTCCTGTTATCACCAAAAATGAAAGTGAAAGAAAATCCCAAATTTTGGGTTGTCACCAGAACAGGAATAGAGGGGAAATCTTCCAATGGGGGCTCTAGTTCTGGTGACAACCCAGGGATTCCTTTAATTTGCAGGCATTTCCTCTAACTTCCTGTTGTTGCTATGGGACAGGAAGTGAAGGTAAAACTCCTAAAGGGGACACAGATGGCAAAAAAAATAAATCTGGCAGAAGTTATAACTCTCTCTTACTCTATTTATCACCCAAAATGAAAGTGAAAGAAAATCCCAACCAATCCCAGAACAGGAATAGAGAGGAAATCTTGTAATAGGGAAAACCAGGGACTCGTTCACTTCCTGTTCTGGCTATGGAACAGGAAGTGAAGGGAAATCTCCCCAATGGGACACACGAGTGAAAAAAAAAACTGACAGGGGATATAACCCTCCATTATTTTTATTTTTTTTAAAATGAGAACAATGTTTGCCTTTAGTAAGGAGGATCTCTCCTATTGCCATTGTTATGAAGAATCTCGAAATCCTGGAACTGATGAGAGCACAAAGTAAGATCATTGCATGGGAAGTCCGACGCGTTCCGGCAGCGATCGTCAAAGTCATCACATCAATATTGAATAAGCAAATCCTTCTGTTGTTATTATAAATAATTATGAAGGATAATCCATGAAATGTCGGGCAATAAAGAGTTCTGCTGTGACTGATAATGATGATCATGTTGATAATAATAATAGAATTGCTCACAAAGCGTATGATGTAAACCTCAATTGGGTCTCATTGAGTTTGCCAGAGAATCGTCTATACATAATAAACAACTGACAAGCGTTTTTTGTTTATAAATATACAATTGTTACATCACAATACTGCTGTTGATCTACTGCAGCCTCTTTACAGCCACTTCATACATTCCACTGATGGGCACATGCCAATTCTCAAGGCGGGTTTCCTGATGGTGACAACAGTGGATCAGGTCTGTGTAATGTGCATTGGCCTGGCCATTTGGAGGCTCCATGGGAAGCCCCTGTGACAGGGTGACAACACAGTAGCAGAGCTGGGTGACTAGATGACTAGAGCTAGGTGACTCTCTATCCCCCGTCTGAACAATGTTTATAAACAATGTTACTTTGTTTCGCTCTATCTCCTGTCTGAACAATGTTTGTAAACAATGTTACTTTGTTTCTCTTTATCTTCTGTCTGAGCAATGTTTATAAACAATGTTACTTTGTTTCTCTCTATCTCCTGTCTGAACAATGTTTATACACAATTTTACTTTGTTTCGCTCTACCTCCTGTCTGAACAATGTTTATAAACAATGTTACTTTGTTTCGCTCTATTTCCAGTCTGAACAATGTTTATAAACAATGTTACTTTGTTTCTCTCTATTTCCTGTCTGAACAAGGTTTATAAACAATGTTACTTTGTTTCTCTCTATCTCCTGTCTGAACAAGGTTTATAAACAATGTTATTTTGTTTCTCTCTATCTCCTGTCTGAACAATGTTTATACACAATGTTACTTTGTTTCGCTCTACCTCCTGCCTGAACAATGTTTATAAACAATGTTACTTTGTTTCGCTCTATTTCCAGTCTGAACAATGTTTATAAACAATGTTACTTTGTTTCTCTCTATCTCCTGTCTGAACAGTGTTTATAAACAATGTTACTTTGTTTCGCTCTATCTCCCGCCTGAACAATGTTTATAAACAATGGCTTCACTGCCGGTTCCCCCTAGTTGCAATGGCGGCGCCTGCACCCAAGGTGATGGACGAATCAGCTTTGGGGGGGCGACATCGCGGGATCCCTGGACAGGTAAGTGTGCATTATTTTTTTAGAGGCTGTAACTCCGCTTTAATCAACTCCAATGTTACTCTGTATCTCTGTTTCTCCCATCTGAACAATGTTAATAAACAATTTTATTTTGTATCTCTCTATCTCCCACCTGAACAATGTTTAAAAAAAATGTTACCTTGTTTCTGTCTATCTCCTATTTGAACAAGCTTACTTTGAATCTGTCTATGTCCTATTTCAACAATGGTTATAAACAACGTTGCCTTGTATCTCTCTAGCTCCTATTTGAACAATGTTTATAAATAATGTTACTTTGTATCTCTTTATCTCTTGTCTGATCAATGTTTATAAACAATGTTACGTTGTATCTCTTTATCTCTTGTCTGATCAATGTTTATAAACAATGTTACTTTGTTTCTCTTTATCTCCTGTCTGATCAATGTTTATAACCAATGTTACTTTGTATCTCTCTATCTTCCTCGTAAACAATGTTTATAAACAATGTTAACCCTTTCATGACTAAGCCTATTTTTTAAATTTGGTGTTTACAAGTTAAAATCCGTATTTTTTGCTAGAAAATTACTTATAGCCCCCAAACATTATATATATATATATATATTTAGCAGAGAATCTAGAGAATAAAATGGCGATTGTTGCAATATTTTATGTCACACAGTATTTGTGCAGCGGTGTTTTAAATGCAAATTTTGGGGAAAAGGGACACTTTCATGAATTTAAAAAAATCCAAACAGTAAAGTTACCCCAATTTTTTGTATAATGTGAAAGATGATGTTACGCCGAGTAAATAGATACCAAACATGTCACCCTTTATAAATGCACGCACTCGTGGAATGGCGACAAACTACGGTACCTAAGAATTTCCATAGGCGACGCTTTAATTTTTTTTTTACGGTTACCAGGTTAGAGTTACAGAGGAGGTCTAGTGCTAGAATTATTGCTCTCGCTCTGACGATCGCGGCGATACCTCACATGTGTGGTTTGAACACACATCTGCGTCCGCTCGATGGGAAGGGGTTAATTTATATCTCTCTATCTCCTGTCTGATCAATGTTTATAAACAATGTTACTTTGTATCTCTCTATCTCCTGTCTGAACAATGTTTATAAACAATGTTACTTTGTATCTCTCTATCTCCTGTCTGAACAATGTTTATAAACAATGTTACGTTGTATCTCTCTATCTCCTGTCTGAACAATGTTTATAAACAATGTTACTTTGTATCTCTCTATCTCTTGTCTGAACAATGTTTATAAACAATGTTACGTTGTATCTCTCTATCTCCTGTCTGAACAATGTTTATAAACAATGTTACTTTGTATCTCTCTATCTCCTGTCTGAACAATGTTTATAAACAATGTGGTGGGGGGGAGATGTAAACATTCCTGGTGATAACAATAAAACATGACAGGTCCTCTTTATGGAGAGATCTGGGATCACATCTCTCTTTACATTAGTAACAATGAGCTAAAAAAGAAAAAAAAGAAAAGAAACCATTGATCTAATGCTTTGCAAAAAAAAAGATATAAATGTTCATCTAATAATAAAAAAATGAGCCAAGATAATTGATGAACTATAGAAATGAGTTACTATCGGTGATGTGTTCATACGACTGGAGTGTAGAATGTATATGTCTTTCTATATATAGTGATAATACAGAGAGGAGAAATCTCAGTGTAACCTCAGGAAGAGGTTTGCGGTTCCCTGTGACCTATAGATATCAGTACGAGCCGCGCAGCGCCCCCCAGTGCCCCCCAGTGGTGTAGAAAGAGCATAGCGCAGCGCCCTCCAGTGGTGTAGAAAGAGCATAGCGCAGCGCCCCCCAGTGGTGTAGAAAGAGCATAGCGCAGCGCCCTCCAGTGGTGTAGAAAGAGCATAGCGCAGCGCCCTCCAGTGGTGTAGAAAGAGCATAGCGCAGCGCCCCCCAGTGGTCTATAAATGAAGAGCATTTAGCAGCTCCTCCTCCTCTAGGAAGTGTACAGAGACTGGGGAGAGGAGACTGACAACATCCGGCCGGTGTAAGGGACAGCCGGGCTCACACCGAGGACCGTGCATGGTATGGGGGCGGGGGAGACAATGACACGTAGGGGGTCCTTATTATAGGGCGGTGTGGGGGGAATAGAGCGCCCCCTGTGTGCTCTGCGGAGGAGACATCCATACATTGTATCCATATTACCCTCCTTAGAGTCATATGATGAGGAAGAACAGCGCCCCCTGCTGGCTGTACAGGGACACACCTATACATTGTGTCAATGCAGGGTCACCCCCCCCCTCTGATAGCTCTGCAGGGGGACCCCCCCCCCCTCTGATAGCGGACCCCCCCCCCCCCCCCCCACCCTCTGATAGCTATGCAGGAACAAACTCCCTACCCTAAAATGGAACTATAGGCAAAACTTTTTTCATTTTGGAATAGATTGAGGAATTGTTCTAGCCCACTTTACATTTTTATTTTTGCCAATTTGTGTCCCAGTGGAGAGATTTCACTTTCTGTCCCATAGGCCAAAACAGGAAGTGAGAGGAAATTGTATCAATATTGAATCCTTAGCTAGTTCCTATGGTCCTCTCGGGGATAACAGCGCCCTCTGCTGGCTCTGGGGACACATTGACACATTGACCTAATGAACATTGACCTAATGAATCCATACTGAATTATTCTAATCTCTGGACTGCTGGCTGAGCTGTGATTGGCTCACCTGTGTCCTACTCTGATAGTAAAATATGATTCTGTTTATGATCAGCTAATCTGCATGCACTGATTAGTTCATTTCGAACCTGTAAAAAAAAAAAAAAACGCAAAATAAAGTAATCATTCAGTAGTAGACAATCACAAAACAACTAGTTACAAAAGAAGACAAAAAAACTATAAAAAATGTAGCATACGTATCCAAAAAGAAATGGGAAGTATCCAAAAGAAATGGGAACAAACTCACCTAATCCCACCCCTTCTCCATAATTAACCACTTGCCAACCGGGCACTTTTACCCCCTTCCTGCCCAGGCCATTTTTCTGCTTTCAGCGCTGTCTCACTTTGAGTGACAATTGCGCGGTCATACAACGCTGTACCCATGTGAAATTTTTATCATTTTCTTCACACAAATAGAGATTTCTTTTGGTGATATTTAATCACTGCTGGGCTTTTTTATTTTTTTACTTAAAAAAAAAAAAAAGAAAGAAAATTTTGAAAGAAAAAGTTTTTCTTAGTTTCTGTCAGTAAATTTTTGTAAATAAGTAATTTTTCTTCTTCACTGATGAGGTGGTATTAATATGCTGCACTTATGGGCACTGATGTGTGGCACTGGTGGGCACAGATAGGTGGCATTGGGCAGCAATAAAGGGTGGCACTGACTGGCATCATTAATGGGCACTGATTGCTGGCACTGGTGGGCACTAATGATCAGTGTCCTGATTACATGTCTCGATGTCCCCTGCGAGGAGATGCCGTCGATCGGCTCTCTTCACTCTGTCAGGGTGAGGCGACGAGAGTCGATTACCCGCATTTCCGTGTTTACATGTGATCGACACAGCCGATCACATGGTTAAAAAGCCATGGCTCTTTACAGAGATCTGGGTCTCGCCTTGTCCTAGCAACATGCCGCGATCGCTGTGCTGGAGCAGCCGCTCGGGTGTGCCGCCATGACGTCCACCCAGAGCGAGATCTGCGCCGTTCCTCCGTCATTTGACGGTGGGCGGGCGGCAAGCAGTTAACCTATTCAATGTCCCATCACTATAAAGTCATACAGTAATTAAGAATTCAAATTATACTATACTAATTGCCAATAATCTAACGACACAATCGTACACGTATATGCATACATACACACCCAAACAAAACTAACAATATAAAAAATATCTGTCAAAATTATTAATAAACAACAAACACACAATAATAGTTCAAACACCTTCATTCTTCAAAAGAGCGCCCCCTGCTGTTACGTGGAATATGCACAGCTGCGAGTATTCTGCTGCCTGACAGTTCTGCACTGCATTTCCCAGCATCCCTCTTCCTCCTGGGTGCATGCTGGGTATGTAGTGGGGGGGAGATCCTCTGCTGGGAAGGATCAGCAGCCCAGTGAGGAAGTTGCAGGCGGTGAGTCATGTGCTACTTTGTTACTTTTCCCTTCTCTCTCTCTCTGATGATCTGTGTCTGTACTGATCTCCCATTGTAAAGATCTGGTGCTGTAGGAAGTGACCATCATCACTTAGCTGTGGGGGGGGGGATTGATAAGTATTGGGAGCAATCAGATGTGCTTGCATATTTCTCAGAGCGTTGTGCAGTGCATGATGTAGTGGGTGTTGTGTGTGTACAATGACAGTCAAGTCGCACCCCGTTTGCAGCAATGGAACTGTTTAATGTAGGTGCGACTCGAGTCGCAGCGACTTTGAAAAAGGTTCCTGCACTATTTCTGTGTGTCTTGCGTTGACATCTGTTAACCACTTCAGCCCCGGAGGATTTTCACCCTTAAAGTGGAGGGCCACCCTAAAAAAAAAAAAAAATTGCATGAAAAATCCTAAAATAATTAAAAAAAAAAAAAAAACATTTTGAAGAGAATTTTTTTTTAAACTTGCCTAAACCCTTGTTGCTAGGCAGTCTTCCTAATCTGCCTCTTCCGCGGCGTGTTCTGCTCCTCGGTGAGCGGCCCCGTTGCCTTCTGGGAACTGTGTGTGCCATTCAGAGCGCCGCAGGAAACTGGCAGTGAAGCCTCAAGGCTCCGCTGCCTGTTTCCCTTACTTAGGATGGCGGTGCCGGGAGCCGAGGGACGGGTCGGCCTCGGGCGGCCGACATCGCGGCCACCCAGGACAGGTAAGTACTTATTTAAAGTCAGCAGCTACAGTGTTTGTAGCTGCTGACTTTTTTTTTTTCACGGCAGGAATCCCGCTTTAATGACCAGACCATTTTTTGCGACACGGCACTGCGTCGTTTTAACTGACAATTACGCGGTCATGCGACGCTATACCCAAACAAAATTGATGCCCTTTTTTTTTCCCACAGATAGAGCTTTCTTTTGGTGGTATTAGATCACCTCCTGCGTTTTTTTTAATTTTTCGTGCTATAAACAAAAACGATATATATTTATATATATATATATATATATATATATATATATATATATTATAATTTTGCTATAATATCCCCAAAAAAATGTGTAAAAACAAATTTCTTCGATAGTCTACATAATTTTGGTAAAAAAATCTTAATACAGTATATTGATTGGTTTGTGCAAAAGTTATCGCCTCTACTAAATGTGGGATATATGGCATATTTTTTTTTTATTTATTATTATTCTATTTAATTTAAAAAAAAACATTTTTATTTATTTTTTTTACTAGTAATAGCGGTGATCAGCGAATATTTTTTTTTTTTTTTTGCAGGATTGCGTCAGACACATGACACTTTTTTTTGGGGGGGACCAGTGACATTTATACAGCGATCAGTGCTATAAAAATGCACTCATTACTGAATAGATGTCACTGGCAGGGAAGGGGTTAACACTAGGGGGGCGATCGAGGGGTTAAGTGCTCCCTAGGGAGGTGTTTCTAACTGTGGGGGGGGGGGGAGGGGACTGACTGGGGGTAGAGAGAAATCGCTGTTCCTGATCGCTAGGAACAGCAGATCTCTCTCTACTTCCCTGACGGAACGGGGATCTGTCTACATTGACAGATCCCCGTTCTGGCTCATCGACATTGCAGTCGCTGGACACGCGCATCAGCTCCTCCGCTGTGTTGCGGGCACGTGTGCACCCGCTGTATAGCTCTTAAAGGAGCCGACGTACCGGTACATTGCCGACCTTCCCCAGTATGATGACGACGGACGGTCGGCAAGCGTTTTTTTTAAATGAAGACTCGCAGCAAGCCGCAATGAAATCGCACTGAATAGGCGGCTTTGAAATTGTGTGACTGGTGTGAACCAAGGCTTAACCACTGTTTGCAAAATAAAGCGCCGTATTGGAACAATCCCTACACATTATACACCAGTGGGTTCATCTTATGTGAATCCATAACTCTCTGGGCCCCTTTCACGCGGGGCGGACTCGGCTGCAATCCGCTTTCTTAGCGGGGGGGGGGTCTCTCCACTGATCCCTGCTGAGTATGCGGGTGACAGGTCCCGCGTCCGCTCTGCGTCCCTCCTCTATGGGCCCCTGGATATAAACGGATCGCCTGTTACACCTGACTGCCAATCCGATCCACCGGATGGACGGCGAACGAATCCCCATCTGTCTGTTTTTTATCAGATTGGATGTAGAGAAGAATGGAGGGTCCACCTGAAAACCTGACCGGCGGACCCGATTGGAACGTCCGTGTGAAGTGGGGCCTAAGTGGGGCGAGAAGAGGAGAAACCGGACCCTCTAAGCTTGTTCTGGAAATGGAACTGGTAAAGGATCGTGGGCAGTACTCGGCTGTGTTGGTGCATATACAATATACATCGGGGGAGGGGTGATCATTGTAGAATTTGAACCCTCCGCTCTTGGAAAAGCTCCATTGTGAGCCGGCGGTTTCCCTCCATTTATCACACTTGTAACTGATCTTCTGTTTTGTACACACAAACTGCACTCCATATACTTGTCCCTCTGTTAACCTCCTAATATGATTGTCAGTTGTGTTTTTTTTTTTTTTTTTTTGTAATGTTTTTGTATTTCTAATTCTTTTCCACTGTTTTTTTTTTTTTTTTTTTTCAGTCAATTTTTTTTTTTTTTTTTTTTTTTTTTTTTTTTATGTGTTTATCTTTTATTACCTCCTAGCTTGTCTGTTACAAGCCTCTAAGGCAGGGGTCTCAAACTGGTGGCCCTCCAGCTGTTGTAAAAACTACAAGTCCCATCGTGCCTCTGTCTGTGGGAGTCAAGTTTGTAACTGTCAGCCTTGCTATGCCTCATGGGACTTGTAGTTTGGCAACAGCTGGAGAGCCGCCAGTTTGAGACCCCTGATCTAAGGGTTAATATACATGGGACATTTTTACAACCTCTCCTGAACGATTTAAGTTGACAGCTAGTAACCCACGTTTAAAACGTCCGTTTTTGCCGCATGTACATTTTTTTTCTGTTTCCTTTTTCTTTTCAAAATAGCCAAAAATGAAGCCAAACGCTGCTTTTCGTTTATGGGCTTTTTTCCTTTATTTTTTAAAATTAAAAAAAAAAAAATCCAAAGATAAAAAACACCTGTAAACGAAACGCGGCGTTTAGCCGCGTTTCGTTTACAGGCATTTTTCATTTTTGGCTATTTTGAAAAATGAAAACAAAATTAGCCGCGTTTGGCGCTTGGAATGCCTCTAAACTCAGCGTCTGATCTAATTTTTTTGGGTTCCAAAAAAAGCCTCTAAACTCAACTGCCTAGGAACAATTATAAACGCCCCTGTGTACATGTACTGATAAGATAACACAGAGGAGAGTTCAGGTGCTCTGGACATCTAGTCTTATGGACTCAACCGTAATGCTGATGCGGCCCGCAATGAATGTGTGTTTAAGGGTACTTTCACACTGGGGCAGGGGTGCGTTAGCGGTAAAGCACCGCTAATTTTAGCGGCGTTTTTTGGCTGCTAGCAGGGCGTTTTTAACACGAACAAAGGGTTAAAGGGGGTGTAAAGCTTTGTGTCTTTTTCACCTTAATGCATCCTATGCATTAAGGTGAAAAAACACTGTGCACTCCTTGGCCCCCCCCGAGCCCCCGTTTTACTTACCTGAGCCCCGAAATCTCCGTAGGTGCGATCCCGCGTTGCTTTCCCCCAGCTCTTGTGGGCTCTTTATTGGATGATTGATAGCAGCACAGCCATTGTCTCCCGCTGCTGTCAATCAAATCCAATGATGCGGGGGGGGGGGGGGGGGCGAGCGATCCAGTCAGCGGCTGTGGCCGCTGATTGTATCATTTGGGAGAGCGCTTTCCACAGGGGGGGTTAGCTCTTGTGGGGGGGGGGCCGAGACAGCCGCCAAGGGACCCCAGAAGACGAGGATCGGGGCCACTTTGTGCAAATCAAACTGCACAGTGGAGGTAAGTATAACATGTTTGTTATTTAACATAAAAAAAAAAAAAATGAAACCTTTACAACCCCTTTAAAAGTGCTCGTGTTGCGGCGCTGCCCATTCACTTCAATGGGCACGGGTGGTTTGGGAACGCTGTATACACCGCTCCTGCGCCGCCCCAAAGATGCTGCTTGCAAGACTTTTTTTTTCCTGTCCCGCAAGCGCAACGCCCCAGTATGAAAGCACTCGGGGCTTTTACACTGGGGGAGGCTTGAGAGGTACTTTACAGGCGCCATTTTTAGCACTAAAACGCCTGAAAGGCACCTCCAGTGTGAAAGGGGGTCTTACACCACTTAACCTACTGATTTCTGGCCATAGATATCTAGAATATCGGCCAATCCCTGTTGGATTAGCCAAACTTCAAGCCATGGGTGGCCCTTCAAGCACCACCTGGCTTGACAAGTCAGTTTGAAAATTGACCGAGCTGAGAGGAGGGGGGGGGGTGGGACTGCCCAAGGCAGCTGCCTCTTCTGCCTCCCCTTTGTGGCCCAGCCCTGCGCACAGCAATGCCACCCCCCCCCCCCCCTCTGACCTAAGGTGGTGACATCCCACCAGATCTGTATCCTTGCCTTCGTCTAGACTTTTGAACCTGCTGAGGTTTTGGGGCGTTTCTTGTTTTGTTGGCTCTTCGTTGTGTACTGTAGGTCAGGATGATCGGCACATGTTGTTGTGTTTGTACAGCAGACGATTGTGTTCCCAGGAATGGTGTAAGATCACGCGTTTTCGTTTCCTTAATGGGCGAAGTGACCGTAATAAACTCCTGTGACTTTCTGGGTAATCTCATGTCTGATCCAGCTACATGTTACTCGCTCGCTGACCTCGGGTTCTGCTGCAAGAGTGGAAATCACTTCCCCATTTACTCGTAAAGAACAAGAAGTTTCGATTATTTTTTACATTTTTTTTTCTTTTTTTTTTCTCTTCCTTTTTGTGCATTTTTTAAGTTGTAGTCAAATTAATAAATTAATAAAATAATGTTACCAGCAGCGGCACAAGAATTTTATTTGGAGGTGGAAGGTAAAAGGGACATTCTGTCTTGTGATTGTGGAATTTGCAGCCACTGTAAGCCAATTAGAGCCATCAAGCTGGAAAAAGCTGAACCCCCCGCCGTTCACAAATGATGGCGGTAATGAGAGACTGTTGAAGAATCTCAGATCTGTAAAGTTTTTTGTTTTTTTTTAATAGAAAACAGAAATCCATAAACCTGCACACTTCAGGATCCCAGCAATCAGGTTATAGAGAAGTGCTGAATAATGGGACCGGACATTGGAGTATAATGTAAGACATTTATCACAACAAGGGGTATCATTGGGGAGCTGAATGTAAATTTTATGGTGTAATACAGGAATGGTGAATAGTTTTTTGCTTGGAAGGGAAGAATGAGCACTTGGTCTTTTTAAACGCCCACAGGCCGAATACTTCTCCAGGTGTAAGGTTATGGAAAGAGAGACTAGAAGAGTAATAGAGTATGTAGAAGATAAGTTTAGGGGAGAAGGTTGGGGGATTGCAGACGGTGTGGATTGAGGCGATTGCAGTCAAGGGGAAGTGGGGAGACTGGATTAGAGGCAAGGGGGGGGGGGATTGGGGGAAGAGGGAACTGTGGGGGATTGAAGACAGAGAAGTGGGAATAGAAGATTTGGGGGAGATTGGAGACAAGGGGAAGTGGGCAGAGGGGATTGGGAGGGCAATCAGACCAAGTGGTGGTGTGGAGAAAGATCTGGGAATTGGAGACTGTAAGGGGGGGGGGGGGGGGAGTCGGAGATGGTGGGGAGAAAATGTTTGGTGGGCCAGATGTGGGGGGGTTGAGATGGTGGGGAGAGTATTGGGGGTGTTTGGTAATGGTCGGAAGAGGATATGGGGGGGTGTCTGAGATGGTGTGGGGGGGCAGTGTCGGCTATGGGGAGGGGGGTGTAGGGGATGGTGGGGAGAGGATATTGGGGGGGGGGGGGGGAACGTCGGAGATGGTGGGGAGAAAATGAATGGGGGTGGGGGATTCGAGATGGTGGGGAGAGAATGTGGGGGGCAGGAGATGTTTGGGGGGGCGGAGAGAGGATATGGGGGGGAAGTGTGTCGGTAATGGTGGGAAGAAGATATGGTGGGGAGAGGATGTGGGGGGTAGATCGGAGATGGTGGGGAGAGAATGGGGGGGGGGGTCAGAAAATGGGGAGAGGATATGGGAATGGGGGAGGGGGGGTCGGAGTTGGTGGGGCAGAGGATAATATGGGGGGGTGTCGGAGATGGTGGGGAGGGGGGTCGGAAATGGTGGGGAGGGGATATGAGGATGGGGGAGGGGGGGTCAGAAATGGGGAGGGGATATGAGGATGGGGGAGGGGGGGTCGGAAATGGTGGGGAGGGGATATGAGGATGGGGGAGGGGGGGTCGGAAATGGTGGGGAGGGGATATGAGGATGGGGGAGGGGGGGTCGGAAATGGTGGGGAGGGGATATGAGGATGGGGGAGGGGGGGTGGAAATGGTGGGGAGGGGATATGAGGATGGGGGGGGGGGGGGGGGTCGGAAATGGTGGGGAGGGGATATGAGGAGGGGGGGTCGGAAATGGAGGGGATATGAGGAGGGGGGGTCGGAAATGGTGGGGAGGGGATATGAGGATGGGGGAGGGGGGGTCGGAAATGGTGGGGAGGGGATATGAGGATGGGGGAGGGGGGGTCGGAAATGGTGGGGAGGGGATATGAGGATGGGGGAGGGGGGGTCGGAAATGGTGGGGAGGGGATATGAGGATGGGGGAGGGGGGGTCGGAAATGGTGGGGAGGGGATATGAGGATGGGGGAGGGGGGGTCGGAAATGGTGGGGAGGGGATATGAGGATGGGGGAGGGGGGGTCGGAAATGGTGGGGAGGGGATATGAGGATGGGAGGTCGGAGATGGTGGGGAGGGGATATGAGGATGGGGGAGGGGGGTTGGAAATGGTGGGGAGGGGATATGAGGATGGTGGAGGGGGGTCGGAGATGGTGGGGAGGGGATATGAGGATATCTGGGGAATCTAAGATAGTGGGAAGGGGGCCTAGTTGGGAAACTGTTATCACCCCATCACAGGAAGTGCCTGAACAAGGACCTCCATAGCAGAATCACTGGGATTATTTTAGAAAGCTATATAATTAAAAAATATAAAAAATGGGATGAAATGACGTTGAACATGTTGATGTATTTGTGATTTTATGAATTGGGTTTGGATCTACTATAAATCTGAATACTCTGAAATTTATTGCTTTACAGCCACATTAGTGAAGCAACAAATATTTTGTATGTTGTGCCCAAATCATGGCAGAAATTCTGAGTTGTTTTTTTTTTTTTTCTATTTTTTTAGGTAATTGCCTCTCTGAACTCGGCAGAGCATGGGTTTATTTTCAAGTGGAGAATATGGAAGCCAGTGCCTCAGATGATGTGGATAAACTGAAGTCGCGGTTTTTATCTGCGTGGCATAATGTGAAGTATAGTGAGTCAGTTATTTAAATCCGGCACAGGATATATTTTAAATGAGGTTCCAGCCAAACAAAATACATTTTTGCATAAAACTGAAGATTCTTCTTCCATTCCTGATCGGTTGCAGTATAATTATTGGCAACATTTTTTTTTTTTTTTTTTACCATTATCACTGAGAGTGAAAGAAAATCCCACATTTTGGGTTGTCACCAAAACAGGAATGAGGAGAAATCTTCCAATGGAGACACTGGTTCTGGTGACTTGGGGGACCCCAAGAGATTCCCTCACTTTGGAGGAATGTCCTCTCACTTCCTATCTTGGCTATGGGATAGCAAGTGAAGGGGAACGGAACACGGATCGCAAAAAACATGACAGAGGTTATAAACCGCCCTCACTCTTACCTAAAATGGGGGGGGGGGGGGGGGGGATTTGCTTTTATTTCTACTTTAACCACTTTTCTAACGGGGCATTTTTTTTTTTCTTTTTACACGTATGTCGAAATCTGCAATTATTTTTTTTTTTTTTTTTAATTGCTGGAAATGTCTTTAAACCTCCAATTGGTTTCTGAATGCAGAGGCCCTGTAGAGCTGCAGTTGCTGCTGTTGTATATTTACACAACTGTGCCCATATATTCAGGAATAAAATACACAAAATAATTACACAAACATAATAAAATACCCAATTCTTTGGCAGAATAAAAAAGATGAGTAAGTGGATACCAAACATGTCGAGCCTTAAGATGGCACGTGAAATCGCAATAAAGTATGATACCCAAAGTTGTCCATGGGCAACACTTTAAAAGCCTTTACAGATTATTAATATGGAGTTAACTGTGAATTATGACCCCAGATTGCTGTCACTCCGACATTAGCGGTGATAACTTACAGAAGTCCTTCCCCCTCTGTACAGAATTTATACAAGGCCCCAGCACAAGACATTTTTAGTATTTCCAGACTAAGAATTTTGTTGCTCAGCAATTAAACCAGGCAGATAGTATTTTTTAGCAGGCCAGCAACTTCTCTCATGACAGGGTCACTTTAAAATCTAGGTGAAAATCAACCCCTTGAAATCTTCCTAACCCTCTGATGCAGAACATAATACTTTTGTAGCGGTTCCCCCGTAGGGGCTGCTGGTGAATGTGGTCCGTCTCCCACCCTGCACTGCCAGGCACACGAATTTCCAGACACACTTCTGTTAAACAGCCCTTGTACTTTGTTTTATTAGGGTAATAGAACTTGGATGGGGTACATATGGGGTGCCCACATGATTGCAGATAGGAAATTTAGGGACTGAACTACAGTGCCTTGCAAAAGTATTCACCCCCCTTGGCTTTTTACCTATTTTGTTACATTACAGACTTTAGTTCAATGTTTTTTTTAATCTGAATTATTATATGTGATTATCAGAACACAATAGACTAAGTTGGTGAAGTAAAATTAGAAAAATATATACATAAAACTATATTTTTCAGGAATAAAAAAAACAATTGGCATGTGCGTATGTATTCCCCCCCTTTGTTATGAAGCCCATAAAAAGCTCTGGTGCAACCAATTACCTTCAGAAGTCACATAATTAGTGAAATGGCACAACAGCAAACCTGCCAAGAGACGGCCGCACACCAAAACTCACGGACCGGGCAAGGAGGGCATTAATCAGAGAGGCAGCACAGAGACCTAAGGTAACCCTGGAGGAGCTGCAGAGTTCCACAGCAGAGACTGGAGTATCTGTACATAGGACGACAATAAGCCGTACGCTCCATAGAGTTGGGCTTTATGGCAGAGTGGCCAGAAGAAAGACATTACTTTCAGCAATAAACAAAATGGCAGGTTTTGAGTTTGTGAAAAGGCATGTGGGAGACTCCCAAAATGTATGGAGCAAGGTGCTCTGGTCTGATGAGACTCAAATTGAACTTTTTGCCCATCAAAGAAAACGCTATGTCTGGTACAAACCCAACACATCAGATCACCCAAAGAACACCATCCCCACTGTGAAACATGGTGGTGGCAGCATCATGCTGTGGGGATGTCTTTCAGCAGTCAGGACTAGGAAAGTGGTCAGAGTTGAGGGAAAGATGGATAATGCTAAATACAGGGATATTCTTGAGCAAAACCTGTAGCACTCTGTGTGTGATTTGAGGCTAGGACGGAGCTTCACCTTCCAGCAGGACAATGACCCCAAACACACTGCTAAATGAAAACTTGAGTGGTTTAAGGGGAAACATGTAAATGTGTTGGAATGGCCTAGTCAAAGCCCAGACCTCAATCCAATAGAAAATCTGTGGTCAGACTTAAAGATTGCTGTTCACAAGCGCAAACCATCCAACTTGAAGGAGCTGGGGCAGTTTTGCAAGGAGGAATGGGCAAAAATCCCAGTGGTAAGATGTGGCAAGCTCATAGAGACTTATCCAAAGCGACTTGGAGCTGTGATAGCCGCAAAAGGTGGCTCTACAAAGTATTGACTTTAGGGGGGTGAATAGTTATGCACATTGACTTTTTCTGTTATTTTGTCCTATTTGTTTGCTTCACAATAAAAAATAAAAAAAATCTTCAAAGTTGTGGGCATGTTCTGTAAATTAAATGATGCAAATCGTCAAACAATCCATGTTAATTCCAGGTTGTGAGGCAACAAAACATGAAAAATGCCAAGGGGGGTGAATACTTTTGCAAGGCACTGTAGTTTTTACAATATCCTTCATGCGTCCCGATGAAGCTTGAGAGTGAAATGCGTTGACCCGAGAGGAATTTACATCTATGCTCAAGGTTTGGCAATTTAGCCGTGTAGTGTATGATCTTGCAGGGTTCATGATACTTCGCCTACAGTGCCTTGAAAAAATACCCCTTCAAATTTTAAACATTTTATCATGTTACAACCAAAATCGTAAATGTATTTTATTGGGATTTTATTTGATAGACCAACACAAAGTGGTGTCCTCCGCCGCTGCCGGCGGCTCTGGCATCCGCTCCCGTGTGTGGTATGGAGCTGAGTGAGGGGAAGATTGCCCCCACCCGCCTCTATACCACCATTGTAGGATGGAAGTGATGTCAAAATGTTACTTGCGCCCATAGCTCTTAAAGAGACTTTTCTTTTTTTTATTGCATTTTAGTGTAAATGAGATCTGAGGTCTTTTTGACCCCCAGATCTCATATTTAAGAGGTCCTGTCATGGTTTTTTTCTATTACAGGGGATGTTTACATTCCTTGTAATAGGAATAAAAGTGACACTTTTTTTTTTTTTTTTTATAAAGAACAGTGTAAAAATTAAAGGTAAAATAAATTTAGAAAAAAAAAATGTAAACGTGCCCCGTCCTTCTGAGCTCACGCGCAGAAATGAACGCATATGTGAGCAGCAGCCGCTTATGAAAACTATGTTTAAACCACACATGTGAGGCATCGCCGCAATCGGTTGAGCGAGAGCAATAATTCTAGCCCTTGTAACTCAAAACATACAACCTGTAGAATTTTTTAAATGTTGCATATGGAGATTTTTTAAGGGTAAAAGTTTGTCGCCATTCCACGAGCGGGCGTAATTTTGAAGCATGACATGTTGGGTATCAATTTACTCGGCGTAACCTCTTTCACATTATAAAAAAAATTGGGCTAACTTTACTGTTGTCTCAAATTTTTTTTTTTTTTTTTTTTTTTTAATTCAACAAGTTTGAAAAAATAGGCTCGGGGCAGAAGTGGTTAATTGTATTGTCTTACCTACAATGGACCTGCCTACCCTTATTTCTTGTCTGACCCATACATAACTTACTGTGCCTTGGCTTAACCTTGCCTTTGTTCTTGGGAATCCCATTAGTGGATCTCAGTAGATTCTGAATTAAAGTCGTACCAGTTCTAGTAATCTTTGGAATTCAGAAACTTATTTGGGGATTCTATTTGTGTATCCTGACTAACAGATTCGCACCTTGGACCCAGAAAAGAAAACGTTTCAACAATTGAATGTGTTTTTTTTTTTTCTTTTGTTCTTTAAGGCTGGGTCCTCAGGACAAGAACATATTTTAGGCGGAATTCACCAGTGTTTTTGCTCGGAAAATGTTACCACTTCAAACTTGAAGGTGAGTCCCATAAGATGCTGTCAGCTCTCTGAACTTTGTAAAACGGGAAGTATGGAATGTTTCTGAAATGCATGTGATTTACAACCATCTTTTATGGATAGTTTTATGAGTATTTTCTGATTAGGCGTTTTCCAGCACCATAAAACTGTCAACCATTAAATGCATTGCATGTTCCCTAAAGACGAGCCCAGTAAGTACTGTGCTGCTCAGATTAAGGCTTACCCACATCCTGCCCGGCCTATAGCAAAAGGCAGTTGGACACACCGCATCTCTAATCACGGTAAAGAGCCTATGACGTAGGCCCTTTACCATGTCATCAGCTGTGTCCAATCACAGGTGTGCCACCATAGGAAGCAACTTCCTGTGGTGGCACACCAAGAAAAGAAGCCAAATTTAGGCTTTTTTAATTAAAAAAAAAAAAAAAAAGTTATGACAACTTTTTTGTATTACTTTTGGTACAGCCCCCCTATAAAAATAAATGGCTTTAGATGAACGTCAGCTATTGCGTGTTTCGAGACATGTAGGACAATGAAATCATGAACTTTGACTTGTATTTGCCTTGCTCATTGTATTCCATTACATCTGTACCAACAATTGGAAGTCTGCATTATGCCATTCAAAGAATCTTCAGATGTTCTCTGGGTTAACTGGGGACACCACAAAACACCACTGGGTGAACTGGCTGGAAACCACGAGGAGAGACGCACACTCCCTACAGGACCTCAGATCATGTGCTGAGTGTCCCCAAATAGGAGTTTCTCATCCTTGTGTTCACTTTTTTGCAAACTAAGACTCTCTGGTCCTTTCATGCCTCCTGTGATTGCCTGCAGTCCGGTCTTTGGTCTTATGGGGTCTACTTGACCCCCTGAACTATTTTCAATTGCAATATATTTTGGGAAGGCTCTGATATTCATTTGGACAGAGTCCCCTGAGGAAGCCCCATTTTAGGGCGAAACAAGTTGGGAACCACACCATCGTGCTGTACCTTTTTGAGGACTGTACCGTATGAGCCTTTTCTAATGTTTTTATGTATTAATGAAATGTTATACTTTTTTTTTTTTTTTTTAATTTTAATTTTTCCTATTGATTTAATAATGCACCCAAAAAATCACACAAATCTCCGATATAGAAATGGGGACACCACATCTTCGTCTTTGGGACACTAACGGTGGAAAATTCTCTTTGAATGCGTTTTGGGTGTGTTTGGCATAAACCTGTTTATACAGTAATGGTACTCAGAATCTCAACTGGCTGCAGCTGGTGCCTGCACTTGGTAAGGTGTCCTTTTTTAGGCCTGCCATCTTCCCTCCCACTTTTTCCGATTGGTCAGTAAGACCACCTGATGTAATGGACCAACAGGAAGTTGTGGAAGGCAGCACATCAGGTCTTGACCCTAATCGGGAACTGTCAAAATACGGGGCTTCAGGGGTCATTCTAAAGCCTTGTAAAGGTATGTGTTTGCTCCACCAAGTAACTGTAGTTGTACTTCTTGTGTTTTGGTACTGGCAGGACTGCGACATTGCGGCAGACAGATCGGACACCTTTGACGCTTTTTTGGGGCTAGTGACATTTATACAGGGATCAGTGCTATAAAATGCACTGATTGCTGTATAAATGACACTGGCAGGTAGGGGTGCAACCGATCAAAAAACTCACGGTTCGGATCGTTCCTCGGATCAGGAGTCACGGTTCGGATCATTTTCAGATCAACAAAAAAAAATCTCCCCCACTGTAATAATATATTAGCAGGGCAGGGCATGGCAGAGTATTGGCACTGCTGCCATCCGAACTCTCCCCTCCACTGTACAGATCAGTACACAGAGGGGACGCCAGTTTGTTACAAGTGATCGCTCCGTCATTTGACGGAGCGATCACGTGGTAAACGGCTGCCGGGTGTACCAAGATGGCCGGAGCTAGGCCGAAGCCGCGGCCTTTCCTATGGCCGAGGCCACAGAGCGCTCCGCGGATCGCGGGTGTCCCGAGCCGCGGAGGTTGATCCGTACGGATCAATGACGATCCGTTGCACCCCTACTGGCAGGGAAGGGGTTAACACTAGGGGGTAATCAAAGAATTAAATGTGTTCCCTAGGGAAGTGTTACTGACTGGGAGTAGGGAGAGATCGCCGTTTCTAATCACTAGGAACGGACGATCACTCTGTACTCCCCTGTCAGAACGAGGATCTGTTCGTCTACATTGACAGATCCCCGTTCTGGCTCTGTGAAACGATCGCGGGTGGCCGGCGGAAAATTCTGGCCACGCGCATCAGCTCTCCCACTGTACAGCGGGTGCAGGCCTGCTATAGCTGTTAAAGGGACCGACATACAGCTACGGCGGGTGGTCAGCAAGTGGTTAAGTGGGGGGGGGGGGGCACAGGGGGCTGCAGGGAGAAATTCATGAGGGTGTATGGTTTGGTGGAGACTTTTAGGCTGAGGCTGCTTTTTATCGTTTATTCACCTGGGCTGGTTGGGATGGCAATCCTTTACTCTTTACTAACCCTTGGATTGGTATCGGGGCAAGCGTGCACCCCATGTTCTGGGACACGGGGATATGCTTTCACCTCCACTTTGAGCGGAGCCATAAGCAATCGGGTCGCTGATTGGAGCTCAGCTTCAGCAAAAAAAGTCAGTAATGTTAGCCACCTAACCTTTGTTCTATGAATGGAATTCAGGCACCTTGAATAAAGCCTTGGGACCTTGAACTTGCTGTGCTCTGTTATGCAAATATGGACTTCAGCTTCCAACCTCCTATCTCTGGTCTGTTCTCCCTGTGCCTCATTATTGGTCATTCGGCCACCTATCAGTTATAGACCAACAGTGACATTTGGGAGGTGGCAGGGCTTAGCTGGTTTCAACAAACTGTTGGTTTCATAATTTTACGTTTATTAAAAGGGTTTCTTTGCCTATTTATTACTAACTTTTAACTTCTAATTTTTAAAGTAGAACTGGTTAGGCTACAAACATTTTTAGATCTTGATCAAACACACAACCCCCCCCCCCCCCCCCCTCCAAAAAAAAAACTTTAAACAATCCCTCACTGGCCCCTTTCTAGTTGCAGAAGCTGTGGAGCAATTTGTTCTCAAATTTCACAAGAGAAAACAGTGAAGCCTGTCAAGCCCTGCCTGGGCCCTCTGTTCTCTCCCCTCTTCCTGTGCTTACATTGGAAATTAGAAGGCCGAGTCACTGCTGGGAGGGGGGAGACAAGCTACAGAGAGATAGGTGAAGGTAAAACTGAGAAGCTTTCCATTGTGGCTGCAGCTATGAAGGTCAATGAAGGCTTGTTAAGGCTGCTTAATGGGTAAAGCATGTCAGGCCTTAGTTGGTTTCAATGAGTACTAACCTCCTTAGGGGGTAGGCACCAGCAGGTACCTTGTGTTTGGTGAGCGAATTGATTTTGGTGTGACTTGGGTTCATGGTTAGTAAACTGGAAGTTGTGTCTAGGCATGCCTGCAGAGTGTTAAAAGCCTATTAAGATTCCAGGGTACTACCAAAGACTAGCTACTCACAGAGAAACCTGTGTGCATGATCTGCCTCTGTCTAGAGGATTCTTTCAAGTTGTCTAAGTTTTTTTGCTGAGCAATCTAAACCCAAGTTGCTTGACCAATGAAGCTTTGTTTTACAGGCTCAAGTGAGGTCTTTCCTGATGACTTGGAGACCAAGACGGTGGCCAATGGAGATGCATGCGGTACAGTGGAGGATTTCCGAAAGGACTTTATATCCAGGATATGGCTCTCGTACAGAGAGGAGTTCCCCCAGTTGGAGGGGTCAACCTGGACGACAGACTGTGGTTGGGGCTGCACTTTGCGGACTGGACAAATGCTTCTGGCTCAGGGACTATTAGTTCATTTTATTGGACGAGGTAGGTGTGATGAGATCTCTTCTTTTTTTATGCGGGTTTCTATCAATCATGTTCTTTATAATGTTCATAAATGGCAATGTCTAGGTTAAGCATACAAAAAACATGTAGCATAGTCATAATTTGGAAGTTCTTACCCAGGCTTCCTGCGAGATGTTGGTAGGGGTTCGTTGAGCTGTGGCTGATCGTCCTCCAATTTGATGGTGCTTGCATAGTTCCAGGGCCAACACCACTTAGCAGAGCCATCGGCATGACACCAATGAGCTTTTTAGCTGTCTGTAAGGGTGGTATTCTGACCTCCACTGCAAGGAGGGGGCTTCCCCCCCCCCCCCCCCCCAACTGACCACCCATGTAAGGGGCATTTTTCCCATTGACCACCAGGGCTTTTTTTTTTCAGTGGGAATGCATTTAATGGCAAGGGTCTTGAGGTGTGCTGGAGGATCTATTGTTGTGGGGAGTCGTCAATTGTTGCGCAGAGGGATCTACTGTTGAGGGAGGGGGGTCTATTGGCTGCTGGAGGGTCTGTCGATGCTGGCTGCCAGATCTATTATTGCTGGCGAGGGATAATTAACGCTAGGGTGTATCTATTGTTGCTTGGATGCTATTTTGTTGTGGGGAATCTATTGTTGCTGGGGGGAACTTTTGTTGTAAGGGGGGTGTATTGTTGCTGGCTGCAGGGGATATATTTTACAGCTTAATATTAACTAATTCCTTAAATTACTTGGCACCACAAAATGATACTTGGTTCTGTATTCTCTAAAAGGGGTATTACTGGGAGGTGGCAAGGTGAAGAAATCAAGGGACCGTGCTTGGAGGTGGGTATAGGGCAGAGACAACCAGGGGTGATTTGAAAGGGAGAGTTCCTGCACTTATTCTCTGAGGGGAAAAAAGCCCTGCTGACCACCATTGAAAATTTAGGGGGTCCTAAGGGACAAAGTTTGAGAGGCTTCTCTAAATTGCCATCCACCAACATTTTCTGTAATCTAAAGGGATCTTGATTAGGTATACCTAAAGCCTACCTTTTTATGATTTTGGATATTGGTGTAGTGTTGAAACCTCTGTTCAATTTTTTTTTTTTTTTTTTTTTTTTTTTGGGTGAGACTTGCAGTTTGTCCTGGTTATACTGTTCTGAGACTAAAAGTAATGGGAAATCCAAAATTTTGAGTTGTCATTGACACAATAGAGGGAAAATCTTTGCGGGGAGGCTTGCTATGATGACCACCAAGTAGGTGTCTCTCTGAAAGATTTGCTTTCACTTGTGTGCAGGCTATGTAGGAAAACTTCTCCAATTGGATACAGATGGCAAAAATGGGTCTCAACTACTCCCCACTGTATCCAAAATGGGTGAGAGAAACGTTTGGGGTTTGACATACCTTTTACTGATTATGTGGGGGTAATGGACAATTGGAGTGTTTTGTAGTAATTAGGACGTGTACCATTGTTAAATTGAGTCGCGTTTAATGCAAATCTGGGTTTCCCAAGTGGACCTTTTTGGTAAAATGCAAGAAGTTCTTATTAGATCCGGGCCCCTAACCCAAAGAAAAAAAATGGTCCTAAAGGTACTTGGAAAAACGTACCTGGGGGAAAAAAAAAAAATTTGATTATGTACTTGCCATATCCCTGTCTTCTGACCACAGTGCCTAGGCAAAAGTGAGATCACTCCCTTTATGGTGGAATGCAGGGAAGTCCAAGTCTCCCAGGACTGGGCCCTACTTTCTTTGGACTGGAGCTTCCTTTTGCGAGATGTGGGGTGCCCATGGTTCTCCTCCTAAAATCTTGCTGAAAGGATCTCCACATCACTCTGCTATACTTATGGGTTAACTATTTCTAGTACAACCGGACAGCAATTGTGGAAAAGTGGACCCGACACTAGTAGGCGTATTTTACTGCAAGTTCTCCTTTAAAGTGTGGGACATGCACAACCAGCAAAATAAAATGGTAATATTGCAATATTCAATATATTAAGATTGCGATTTGCATATGTCGTATTACCTTTTCCCTATTTAAGGATTCACCATGCTCTCTTCCACAATGCTCATAATTGAAGCGCAAATTAACTTGTTTAAATCCGCTACATGCATTCCACATGTGTGTCTTTGTGTATTTTTCATTTTTTTATTTTGGGCCTTTTTTTTTTTTTTTTTTTTTTTTTTTTTTTTTTGGTTGTACTTTTTTCTTTAGATTTATCACATGTAATGTATTTGTTTTTTTTTCTCACCCCCTCCCCTACGAAAGATTGGTTATGGCCCAGTGCCCTAGACATTTACAGCTCGGAGGCCGACTTCTGGTCTGTCAACAGCGCAAGAAAGCTTGCTCCAATCGAGGCATCATATGTTGACCATATGAACTATGGGACCACCTCCAGCAAACCATTACACATCAAAGACTATGATGAGAATAACCAAGCTGAGTTCTACCATAGGAAGATAGTCTCTTGGTTTGTGGACCACCCCTCGGCTGACTTTGGTATACATCGGCTGATCAAGCTTGGCAAGAGCTCTGGCAAAGCTGCCGGTGATTGGTATGGACCAGCCATTGTGTCTCACCTCTTGAGGTAAGATTTCAGTCTTGCTCGAATGTGACTGTGCTAATGAGATCTTGGGGATGTAATTCGACAGCCTGGTGAATTGTCACCCCATTCTTGTACCTCTTCTTTGGGAGTCCAGGGACCTCTCTGCATCAGAGCTTTCGGGACCGTAAGGACTAGTTTACACTTTTGACTTCAACACACATTAAAGTGTCTACTGCTTCAACATGCTTTTTTTATGCTTTTTTTTTTTTTTTTTATTTATGCTTTTTTTTTTTTTTTTTATGCTTTTTTTGATGCTTCGATGATGCATCGAGGCTTTAATGAAGCTTGGCAGAGTGTGTGTGTGTGTGTGTGTGTGTGTGTGTATCTCATACCTGCAATACCTCCAAAACAAAGTGAAGTTAAAGCTGAGTTAAAGCCTCTCAAAAGCTGCAGGTGCTTCAAGCGAGCCTTGTCCTAGACTTCTATGAAATCACCGACGCATCAAAAAGGCCTCCAAAAAAGCGCGTTGAAACGGTAGGTACTTTAATGTGTGTTTAAGTCGAAGCAAGTGTAAATGAGCCCTAGTAATAAGGGTTTCTTTGCTGGTTTTAACTGAGTTTCTTATTTATAAAGTAGGGCATAGTATGTGGGGGGCGGGGTTTAGTAGTAATTGCAGCCCTTTGGAATTGAATATATATAGTCATGGCCGAAATTGTTGGCACCCCAGAAATTTTTCCAGAAAATCAAGTATTTCTCACAGAAAAGTATTGCAGTAACACATGTTTTGCTATACACGTTTATTCCCTTTGTGTGTATTGGAACAAAACAAAAAAAAGGGAGGAAAAAAGCAAATTGGATATAATGTCACACACAACTCTAAAAATGGGCTGGTCAAAATTCTTGGCACCCTTAACTTAATATTTGGTTGCACACGCTTTGGGAAAAAATAACTGAAATCAGTTGCTTCCTATAACCATCAATAAGCTTCTTACACCTCTCACCCGGAATTTTGGACCACTCTTCCTTTGCAAACTGCTCCACGTCTCTATTATTGGAAGGGCGCCTTTTCCCAACAGCAATTTTACGATCTCTCCACAGGTGTTCAATGGGATTTAGATCTGGACTCATTGCTGGCCACTTTAGAACTCTCCAGCGCTTTGTTGCCATCCATTTCTGGGTGCTTTTTGAGGTATGTTTGAGGTCATTGTCCTGCTGGAAGAACCAAGATCTCTGACGCAAACCCAGCTTTCTGACACTGGGCTCTACAGGGCAACCCAAAATCCTTTTGGTAATCCTCAGATTTCATGATGCCTTGCACACATTCAAGGCACCCAGTGCCAGAGGCAGCAAAACATCATTGAACCTCCACCATATTTCACTGTAGGTACCGTGTTCTTATCTTTGTAGGCCTCATTCAGTTTTCGGTAAACCGTAGAATGATGTGCTTTACCAAAATGCTCTATCTTGGTCTCATCTGTCCACAAGATGTTTTCCCAGATGGAGTTTGGCTTACTCAAGTACATTTTGGCAAACTGTAGTCTTGCTTTTTTTTATGTCTGTGTCAGCAGTGGGGTCCTCCTGGGTCTCCTGCCATAGTGTTTCATTTAAGTGTCGACGGATAGTTCGCGCTGACACTGATGCTCCCTGAGCCTGCAGGACAGCTTGAATTTCTTTGGAACTTGTTTGGGGCTGCTTATCCACCATCCGTTCTATCCTGCGTTGCAACCTTTCATCAATTTTTCTCTTCCATCCACGCCCAGAGAGATTAGCTACAGTGCAATGGGTTGCAAACTTCTTGATAATGTTGCACACTGTGGACAAAGGCAAATCTAGATCTCTGGAGATGGACTTGTAACCTTGAGATTGTTGATATTTTTTCCACAATTGTGGCTCTCAAGTCCTCAGACAGTTCTCTTCTCCTCTTTCTGTTGTCCATGCTTAGTGTGGCACACACACACAGACACACAATAAAAAGACTAAGTGAACTTCTCTCCTTTTTATCTGCTTTCAAGTGTGATTTTTATATTGCCCACACCTGTTACTTGCCCCAGGTGAGTTTAAAGGAGCATCACATGCTTGAAACAATCTTATTTATCCACAATTTTGAAAGGGTGCCAAGAATTTTGACCAGCCCATTTTTGGAATGTGTGTGTGTGTGGAGAGACATCGAGAGAGAGACATCGAGAGAGAGACATCGAGAGAGAGACATCGAGAGAGAGACATCGAGAGAGAGACATCGAGAGAGAGACATCGAGAGAGAGACATCGAGAGAGAGACATCTCTATATATGTGTGGAGAGATTCTTTCTTTCTTTCTTTTTCTTTCTTTCTTTCTCTTTCTTTTCTTTCTTTTTCTTTCTTTCTTTCTTTTTCTTTCTTTTTCTTTCTTTCTTTTTTTCTTTCTTTCTTTTTTCTTTTTCTTTCTTTCTTTTTTTTCTTTCTTTTTTTTTCTTTCTTTCTTTTTTCTTTCTTTCTTTTTTTCTTTCTTTCTTTTTTTCTTTCTTTTCTTTCTTTCTTTTTCTTTCTTTTTTTCTTTCTTTCTTTCTTTCCAGCATGAACTTTAATGGCATTCCAGTCTTCTGCTGGCGATACACTAAAAAAAAAAAATCGGCCGAAATTCAGTCATTTAGACTGTTCGTTCCTTTTCCGACCAGTTAATGGGCACAAATCGGTAATCGGTTGGGAAGTTTTTAAGCCAAAAAAGGACAAGTTTGGAAATTTTCTGCCGAACGATATATTATACAACAACACAAGATTATTGAGTTTCCCAACTAAACTGTTTGCACTAGGTATAGGTGAAAAACGAACAAAAAATTGATTCATTTATGTCCACTGAACGATTTATCGGTCATGACATGATGGTACTATCGTTTTGCTCTCACGGCCGAATGTTTATTTTTCGAAAATGGGTTAGAACAATTTTTTTGTAAAGTGTATGGCCAGTCTTAGTCCGTAGGGTTCAATATTGAGTTGGCCCACCCTTTGCAGCTATAACAGCTTCAACTCTTCTGGGAAGGCCGTCCACAAGGTTTAGGAGTGTGTCTATGGGAATGTTTGACCATTCTTCCAGAACAGCATTTGTGAGGTCAGGTACTGATGTTGACGTCGACAGCCGATCACGACAGTCCGTCCAACCAAATCCGAAGGGACAAACAAGAAAACTTCGGTCGGACGACAGCCCATCGTACGACAATCGCGTAATCATTACAGTATGTGTCCGCTAAAAGTCGATCGGCAAACGCCACGCATGCTCGGAAACACGAAAATAAATCAGAAGGACATAGGGGGTCACACCTATTTGACATCATTTAAAATGCGTAGCTACGCACAGCAGAAGATTTTTTTCCAGAATCGTATGAGAAAAATTTTACACGCATTTTGCACTGTTGTATTCGATCGTAGTTTTATGCAACAAAATGCGAACGATCTGTCGTACGATAATCGGAACGTGTGTACGGGGCATTAGTGCCACAGGAGAGAAGGTCACAGGATTGAGCTGATGTCATCCTTATGGCACTGCTCCTTCATTGTCCAATCACAGGCTGGGGGTGGGTTTGAGACCAGGATAAATGGCTTAACTGCAATGTCTTCTGCAGAGAAGTCTGTGTGGGACCTGGCTGTTCTGTTCAACAGGGGGGGGGTGTGGATCCCAAGATGGACTGTACAAAGTTATCTTTTGTTTTTTTTACCCCTAGAAAAGCAATTGAGGAGTCTGTAGACCCAGAGCTGCGAGGGATCACCATTTATGTTGCTCAGGACTGTACAAGTAAGTGATTCCCACAAAAACAGTTATCTGTTTAAATGGAAACTATAGTACTTCTGTATTTTAAGTTGAACTAAATTTTACGTTTTTAAACCATATGTTGAGTCAATACATGAACCTTTCTTTACATTTTATCCCTTTAAACATGCTGCAAGTTTAGGAAAGTAACTACTGTGCCTAAACCGCGCCGGCCCCTTGGCCCATGGGAATGAGGGGGAGGCCGCGCCAGCACCTTGGACCACGGCAGGGGGGGGGGGGGTAGAGACTGCGAGTGGGGGGGGGCACACCGTCACCTTGGCCCATGGGAGTGGGGGAGTGCGCCGGCACCTTGGCCCATGGGGGAGGCCACGCCAGCCCCATGGGAGTGGGGGGAGGCTGCACTGGCACCTTGGCCTACGGGAGTGGGGGGGGCGCGCCGACACCTTGGCCTACGGGAGTGGGGGAGGAGGCCGCGCTGGCACCTTGGCCCACGGCTGTTGGGGGGGGGGGGGGGCGCGCTGGCACCTTAGCCCACGGGAGTGGGGGGGAGTCGGAGGCTGCCCGTGGGAATGGGGGGGCCACACCGGCACCTTGGCCCATGGAGGAGGCCACGCCAGCCCCATGGGTGTGGGGGGGAGGCCGCACTGGCACCTCGGCCTACGGGAGTGGGGGGGGCTGCGCTGGCACCTTGGCCTACGGGAGTGGGGTGGGGGGGCACCGGCACCTTGGCCTACGGGAGTGGGGGGGGAGGAAGCCGCGCCGGCACCTTGGCCCATATGTTGAGTCAATACATGAACCTTTGGGGGGGGCGCGCCGGCAACTTGGCCTACGGGAGTGGGGGGGCGCGCCGGCAACTTGGCCTACGGGAGTGGGGGGGAGCGCCAGCACCTTGGCCTACGGGAGTGGGGGGGGAGGCCGCGCCGGCACCTTGGCCCATGGCTGTGGGGGGGGCTGCGCCGGCACCTTGGCCCACGGGAGTGGGGGGGAGGCGGAGGCACCTTGGCCTACGGGAGTGGGGGGGGCACGCCGGCACCTTGGCCTATGGGAGTGGGGGGGAGTGCCGGCACCTTGGCCTACGGGAGTGGGGGGGGGAGGCCGCGCCGGCACCTTGGCCCATGGCTGTGGGGGGGCTGCGCCGGCACCTTGGCCCACGGGAGTGGGGGGGAGGCGGAGGCTGCCCGTGAGGGGGGCACACCAGCACCTTGGCCCATGGGGGGGAGGCTGCGCCAGCCCAACCCCTTTAGCCCCTTCCTCATCTGCAGGACATCATTGGCTCACACGAGATCTGCTAGAATCAAAAGGTATTTTGCACTTATCTAAAGGTGTATAACAAAACTTTAAATTGGCTAAATACATTCCAGGTGCATCAAAACAAGGTGTGCAATCTTGTTTTTTGTTTTTCTTTAGAAGGCAGCTACTGTAGAAAAGCCTATCCCCTGTCTGTATGCTGCGGAGAAGGGCCCATGCTATCTTCAGTGGTCTGGTATGCCCCTCTCTGCAAATCAGCAAAGGCAAAGCTTTGCTGATTGCAGAGCTATACAGTAGGTCTGGCTAGAGAACGTGCTAGAGCTCCGCAGACGGACCACTTCCATGAATGTAGCATGGGCCCAACACATCCTCTTGCCAGACCTATAGCTTGCAATCGGCAAAGCTCATGCTGTTGCTGATTTGCAGGGAGGGGCAATGTCGGACCTCTGCAGAGAGACCACTTCTTCCACACTGAGAGAAAGGGACCTTCTCTGCAGCTTGCTGGCACTGGCAGTAGACAGGCTTTTCTACTCGGGCTGTTGCTGCTTTTGTAAAGAAAAAAAACCTTAAAGATTTTGCACACTTATTTTTATTTTATTTGTTTTTTCATTTTGCTACATCTGTTTTTTGTTTTTTTTTTGTTTTTTTTGCGCACATGAATACATTCTCTCAGCACCCAGCGAGATTCTGGGGAAGGGCCAGCCAGTTCTGTTTACAATAGACATTGGATTTGCAATAGACCTATATGTGATTAGGGTGGTAAAATCCCCCCCCCCCCCCCCCAGTTTTTGAACGTCTCATTAGATGACTGTAAAATGCAGACCTAGTCGGTAACCCCCAGCCTTACGCTTTTTTTTTTCTTTTTTTTTGTGGTTGTAAATCTTTAAAGCAGGGTTCCACCCAAAAGTAGAACTTTCGCTTATCTGATTCCCCCCCCCCCCCCTTCAGCACCTTTCAGGGGGGGGGGAGGGAGCAGTTTTTTTTTTTTTACAGGTACCCTGTCCCCACTTCCGGGAGACCAGGCCGCAGCGAAGTAAGTCAGCAGCCGCCGGGCCAATGAGAGAGTGCAGCGTGCTTCGTGCATGCGCAGTAAGGACCCGGCCGTGAAGGGTTACACTGCGGGTTTCCCTTACAAGCAATGGCGGCGGCAGCACCTGACCACATCGGCTGCGGTGCCGACATCGCTGGACCTTGGGACAGGTAAGTGTCCTAATGTTAAAAGTCAGCAGCTGCAGTATGTGTAGCTGCTGACTTTACACTTTTTAAAAGGGCGGCCGGAACTCCTCTTTAAGGTTTTTCACCTTAATGTATTCTATGCACTAAGGTGAAAAACCTTCTGTCCTACAGGTCCCCCCAGACCCCCCTTTTTTTTCTTACCTGAGCCTGATCCAGCGATGTGCATGAGCACAGCGGCTCCAGCTGCTGTCTCTCTCCTCATTGGACAGATTGATAGCAGCGGGAGCCATTGGCTCCCGCTGCTGCCATTCAAAAGCTGTGATGCGGGGGACGGGGCCAAGTTTTTAATTCAGCTGTCCATATCTTGTCTGAACATCCATCATTAATCCCCTCTCTTCCTAATCTGTACTGTCACTGCCCACCTTTTACAGCTTTGGGTTTCTCTACCATCCAGCATTATATAGAAGATATCCCTGGCATCTGTTTTTAGATGTGCATGCTCCTTTCTGCTGATCGTTGGGTGGGGCAAACTTTTTTGCTGTGCAATCTGCTGATCAGTTGTTTGATTTGTAATCGAGCAATTTGATCAGCAGATTGCACAGCTACAGTCTGCAGTACCCAGCAGGGATGAGCATGCATGTCAAAACAAATAGACGTGTGCAATTCGTTTAGTTCCGAATTTGTTTTTTAATGAATTTTGATGAATTCGTTAATTCCGAATTTTCAGGAATTTCAGAAATTGGAAACTTCGGGAATTTTATTGGAAACTTCGGGAATTTTATTGGAAACTTCGGGAATTTTATTGGAAACTTCGGAAATTTTATTGGAAAATTCAAAAGAATGAAAATTCGAAAACCCGAAAATCTGAAATGACTAATAATAAATATTAGTTTATAGGTATTGAAATTTCCTTTCAAATTTGGCTGTTAGTGAATTTTATCTGAAGTGACGAATGATCTGAAATAACGAATGCTGTATCTAAATGAATGGAACATAATGATCTAATAATAATAAATAACAATTAAAGAAAAACCTTTTATTATTTGTTTCATGCCATTTGTTTTAGATGCGGCATTCGTTATTTCAGATAATTCGTAACTTCAGATAAATTCGTATTCGTTACGTTCACCCACAGCCAAATTTGAAAGGAAATTCCAATACCTATAAATTAATATTTAGTTATCAGTTATTTCAAATTTTACTGTTTTTTTTTTTTTTTTTTTTTTTTTTTTTTCTTTTTTCAGATTTTTGCATTTTTGGTTTTCCGAAAATTTGAAAATGAGAGTTTTCGAATTTCCTAAAAAATGAAAAAAAAATTTTCGTTTTTCTTTTTTCGGAAATTCAAATTTTTTTTTGAATCTTGAAAATGTTAAATTTCACATTTTGACATTTTCGAAAAAAGAAAAAAAACGAAAACTAACACACATTTTTTTTCAGTGCACATGTCTAAAAACAACTACTCGGTGTACATTCCTTTATATAAAGCTTTTAAGAGATTGGAGGTAAGGTGCTGTCCCCCCCCCGAAAACTCAGGTTAATGACCAGCAGACAGACCCGGTGATCTCCTCGCTGCTTCTCAGGAGGTATTCCTTTTTTATTGAAAAAATTTAGCGTGCATGTTGATTGGGGGGGGGGGGGGGGGAATAAGAGTATTTGCATACATTAAACTTCAGCTTTTGACGTGACTTTTTCAGGTGGTAGATTACAGCGATATGTAAGAGTAAATCTTCTCATGCAATATTTTCATGTAAACAGTTTACAGCGGAGACGTCTACGACCAACAGAACAGCTCGGACTGTGAGAGATCCATCCTGATTCTGGTTCCGGTGAGGCTGGGCGGAGAGAGGACCAACATGGAGTATTTTGAGTTTGTGAAGGTGGGAGATGCAGCAACAATGGTTTTTCTTACCTCCCGTTTAGCAGTGACTTTCCTTGTATTCAATGTAAACCGTACACTGGGGGTGCTCCACAGAGACTGTTTTTAGGAAAATTCAGTTTTCTCCCCTTTTCATCCGTTTGTTATAATCAGTGCTGCTGATTTACTGAAGCCTCTTTGCGGCTATTTCATGACTATGTACTCCAATGATTGGCTCTATGGCATTTCCCACAACAGGTTTCCATAATGAGAGGTCGGTGGCTGTGTAATGTTTTGCTTCATTGGGATACTTGGTCAGGGCTGGAACAAGGGGTGGGCACGAGGGGGCAGCTTCCCTGGTCACAATGGGTTGCTGCAGGGATGGGGGTGTCCTATGCCAGTTTGCTTCTGTTACAAGGCTGATAGGAGTAGTGACCGCAACAATACTGTTAACCCTAAGGGAAGGGGCGGGTGGTGTTGGGCATCTTTGCCCTGGGCGCTGGATGACCTTGTCTCGGCGCTGCTTAACCACTTGCCGACTGTTTTTACTTTACATATATGGCGGCAAGGCACAGGATCATGTACCTACTATATGATCCTGCACTCCGGGTCGGGGGTGCGCATGCGCGCTGCCGGCGACCGCTCTCCCGCTGTGATTATACACAGTAGGAGCTGATCTGCAGGTAAGGCGGACTCTATTGCCACCAGTACCTGTCTGTCTTTGGGCAGAGAGCCAGAACGACGATCTACCTATGTAAACAAGGCAGATTGCTGTTCTGTCAGTAGGGAGGGCGTTGATCCTGTGTTTCTGCAAAAGCAGTAACACCGGATCTTTGCCTTCCTATAATAAAAGCACCTCCCGCACAGTGAGAATGTTAGGAACACATTTAACCCTTTGATTGCCCCTGATGTTAACCCCCCTTCCCTGCCAGTGTCAGTACAGTGACAGTGCATATTTTTGATCACTATTAGTGTTACTGGTTCCCGCAAAGTGTCAAAAGCCTCATTGTTTGTTTTGCCCGCCACAATATCGCACTCCCGCTATAAGTCGCCGATCGCCGCAGTTAATAGCATGAAATAAAAATTCCAGTATATATCCCAGAGTTTGTAGATGCTGTAATTTTTGTGCAAACCAATCAATATACGCTTATTGGGATTTTTTTGTTTTTAACAAAAATATGAAGCAGAATACATATTGGCCTAAATTGGTGTGTGTATGTGTATATAGTGTGTGTGTGTGTGTATATGTATTGTTTGTTGCACAAAAAATAAAAACCGCAGAGGTGATCGAATACCACCAAAAGAAAGCTCTATTTGTGGGGAAAAAAAGGACATCAAGTTTGTTTGTGTACAGCATCGCACGACCGTGCAATTGTCAGTTAAAGCGACGCAGTGGCGTATCGCAAAAAATGGCCTGGTCAGGAAGGGGGCAAATCCTTCTGGTCCTTAAGTGGTTAATTGGATATATTTTTTTTTATAGCAGAAAGTAAAAAGTGTGTGTTTTTTTTTTTTTTTTTTTTTTTTGTTTGTTTTTTTTTTGTTTTTTCTCCAAAATTGTCGCGCTTTTTTTTTGTTTGTTTTTTATAGCGCAAAAAATAAAAACCGCAGAGGTAATCAAATACCAAAAGAAAGCTCTATTTGTGGGGAAAAGACATAAATTTTATTTGGGTACAACGTTGCATGACCGCGCAATTGTCAGGTAAAATAATGCAGTGCTGTATCACAAAAAATGGCCTGGTCATGGAATGGAGGGGGGGTTAAATCTTCCGGATGTCAAGTGGTTAAAGTATTGGTAACAGGATCATTGTGTCAGCCAGGCAACTAGAATTTCCAGTAGATGGCAATTCCTGCCCTGTTGAAAGACTGAGCGAGTACATGTGCTGGCTCCTGAAATAGAGAAGCGGACACCCAATGGGCTCTGGGTCATCAAGCTGTAATAGTATTTTAGGTACCTTAAAGCCCACACAGACCATGCTGACCGGGCATCCTAATCCAGCAATCGGCTTCCCTGCACAGCCCTGACAAAGGGCGTTGGATGTCCCTTAACACATCATTAATCAATTAATTTGGACTCTCTTTGAGAGTGCTCCTAATCTCAGCTCGTTACCTGTATAGAAGACACCTGGGAGCCAGAAATCTTGCTGATAAGGGATCAAATACTTTATTTCACGCTCTAAAATGCGAATTATAACTTTTTTGAAATGCATTTTTCTGGATATTTTTGTTTTTTGTTCAGTTTTGTCTCTCGCTGGTAAAATAAACCTACCATTAAAATTATAGACTGATCATTTCTTTGTCAGTGGACAAACGTACAAAATCAGCAGAGGATCAAATACTTTTATTCCCTCACTGTAGGTCACATTAAAGGTGGAAAAAGTCCTAAAATGGTTTATCGTGTGTGTATATATGTGTGTGTGTGTGTGTATATATGTGTGTATATGTATGTATGTGTGTGTATATATATATATATATATATATATATATATATATATATATATATATATATATATATATATATATATATATATATATATTTTATTTTTTTACATCAGAGACCTGACATTTTAACAGGGGTGTGAATACTTTTTTTTTTTTTTTTTTTTTTTTTTATATCCACTGTATTTAATAGAATTTACCGTATATACTCTCGTATAAGCCGAGTTTTTCAGCACATTTTTCTTGTGCTGAAAATGCCCCCCTCGGCTTATACTCGAGTCAAGCACTTTTCTGCAGCAGAGAATGACATTTTTCAAACCGACTTTGGGGCCCCGTATCTCGGGGCCACTTGGTGCTAGGTACCCCATATTTGGTGTGCAAACCCAGTGGAGCTAGCACTACAACATATCCAAAGGGGTTCCTAGCACTAAGTGGCCCCGAGATACGTGGCCCCAAAGTTGGTTTGGAAAATGTCATTCTCGGTTGGGAAAATGTCAAGTACTTTTCTGCAGCAGATTTTGGGGCCCCGTATCTTGGGGCCACTTGGTGCTAGGAACCCCATCTTTAGTTATATTGTAGTGCTAGTTCCACTGGGTCTGCACATCAAATTTGGGGTTCCTAGCACCAATTGGCCCCGAGATACGGTGCCCCAAATTCAGTCACCTGTGTCCATCTGCAGCAATGTCATTTCGGGACCCTTTGGGTCCAGAGACACCAAATTTTGGCTGCAGCTAGGGGGCATCTAGGAACCCTTAACTACCAAGTTTGAAGTTTGGGGGGACCTATGGCTGCAAATGGGCACAGTGAGGCTGCAAATGGGCACTGTTGACCCTCTTTTCCACTTACAGTAGCTGCGCATTTCTCACCCTAGGCTTATACTCGAGTCAATACGTTTTCCCAGTTTTTTGTGGTAAAATTAGGTGCCTCGGCTTATATTCGGCTCGGCTTATACTCAAGTATATACGGTAAATATTTATATAGTGTTTGTGAAATATTAATATAATATATTTTTTTTTTTTTTTTTTTTTTTTATATCCAGGGTATTCTAAGCCTTGAATACTGCATAGGAATAATTGGTGGGCGGCCAAAACAGTCCTATTACTTTGTAGGATTTCAAGGTGGGTGCATTTGTATTTCTGTTGAATATGTGTAATTCTATCCCTCTACCTCCCACGTCTTTAAAAAAAAAAAAAAAAAAAACTCTAGCACATTCATAAATGACCATTCCCATACGGAATCATTACCATAGCGCTGAGTGTCCTCTATTAATTCCTCAGCACCTACTTATGGTCCACTCATTTGTCATTGGGCCGCCATTGTAATTGGTTTTTCCCCACAAAGCTCCCGTTTTTTAATTCCTCTCTCTGCATAAACAAGGCATATTTTAAACGGCGACTAATGAAAGTTTAAGAGCCTTCCTCTGCTTCCCTTTGGCAGATTTTTTATTTACATATTTACACTCGTGCCGTTTAAGCCGGGCAAGTTGACGTTAGGATGACAAGCAATATGTCCTGCTTGTCGGAGCCTCTCCGCCGCTCCATTTTTCACCGCGATATAATTGTGTGTTTGTGAAAGTAATTTCATCACCAAAAATTAAGTGACAGACTCATCGCCGCACAGAAAAAACCTGCTTATACAAGCATATTTGATGAGGCAGAGTTAATCTGTCCCACGTATTAAAAAAAAAAAAAAAAATTCGTCAGCCGCGGCGTGGCGTTGGCAAAGGGGGCATTGTCTGCCGGCTTTTCTTCTCTGTATAGAAAATTGAATTGCGAGGCGGCCGATAATGGAGTGTATTTTGAATTACTTGTCTTTTGTTTTGTCCTTGCAGATGACAGTTTGATATACATGGATCCTCATTACTGCCAATCTTTTGTAGATGTCAGCAAAAAGGATTTCCCTCTCGAGGTGAGGCCGCCGCGGCGGTGGGTTGGCACTGATTGTTCAGACTCTTTTGATTTACACGCTAATTATGAGCTGAAATTATGCAATGTTCTTTATGCATCTTGGTAAGAATCTCCATTTTATAGAGAATGTTGGAAGAAAAAAAAATGTCCGTTTGCTGCCGGGGGCTGGGTGCCGAGTTTGGGCTTGGTGGGGCCATGTTGGACCAAGAGCTTTTGGCTCCCATGATGTTGGGTTTTGGGGGGTAATGGGGAAATTATACAATTTTGGATATTTAGTGCTGCGGTGAGGTTAAAGTAGAACTAAAGGCAAAACATTTGGGTTTTCTTTTTTTAAATTTTTTTTTTTTTTTTTTTTTTTTTTTTTTTGCATCTTTGTTCCGTTAGGGAGATAACCCGTCACTTCCTGTCCCATGAGGAAATCTCTCCACAGTGAGGCAATCCTTGTTATCACCACAACTAGTGTCCCATTGGAAGACTTTCCCTATATTCCTGTTCTGGTGACAACCCAAAATTTGGGGTGTGCATGTAGATAGACCGGCCACTGTATTGGGTACTCCGGTTTCCTCCCACACTCTAAAGACATGCTGGTAAGTTAATTGGCTCTCGTCTAAATTAGCCCTAGTCAAGCGCATCAGGACCCTTTCGGGGTAAGACAGCTATATCAAGATACCACTCAACTCAATCTTTGGTTATCACCAGAACTAGTGTCCCCATTAGAAGACTTTCCCTATATTCCTGTTCTGGTGACAACCCAAAATTTGGGGTGTGTATGTAGATAGACCGGCCACTATATTGGGTACACTTTGCTTGTACCAGGTTGGACCCCCTTTTTGCCTTCAGAACTGCATTCATTCTTCATGGCATAGATTCAGCAAGGTGTTGGAAATATTCCTCAGATTTTTCTCATAGTGACATGTGAGGATCACGCAAATCTGCAGTTGCTGCAGATTTGTCGGCTGCACATCCATGATGGGAATCTCCCATTCTACCACATCACAAAGGTGCTCTATTGGATGAGATCTGGTGAGTGTGGAGCTCTATGGGATGAGATCTGGTGAGTGTGGAGGCCATTGGAGTACAGTGACCTCATTGTCCAGTGGTGAGATGATTGGATCTTTGTGACATGGTGCATTGTCCTGCTGGAAGGAGCCATCAGAAGATGGGGACACTGTAGTCATAAAGGGATGGACATGGTCAGCAACAATACTCAGGTAGGCCGTGGTGATTAAACAATGCTCAGTTGGTACTAAGGGGCCCAAAGTGTGCCAGGAAAATATCCCC
>JBBDGP010005123.1:0-41233 GCA_037952835.1 Lithobates septentrionalis
GAAAAATGTTTTTTTACATATTAAAACACACACACACACATTATATATATATATATATAAATAAATATAAAAATATTTAATATGTAAAAAAAAAAATGATATATATTTATTTTTTTACACACTTTTTTTATGTGCAAAAAAAAGCACATAAAAAAACAAATATATATAATTTTATATTACGTAAAAACAAAAAAAAAAATCTACAATTTTAAACATATACTATACAGAAGTTTATTTTTTTGTACATGCAAAAAGAAAAAAATATATATTTATTTTTAGTATGTGCAAAAAATAAATAAATAAACCTTACTATATTTATATACAGTATGTCTATTATATAAAAACTAGATGTTTCTTTATATATCTTTTTCTTATATATAACCTATTATTATTATATAAAATTAATATTTTTCTAAAAGTTCATTTATAGTGGAGTCTGCAGCCAATCCAGCTAGCATGGTATAGCGAGTGAGAGTAGAAACCCTTTGCACACACTATAAATATGTACATATACACACACACACACACACACACACACACACACACACACACACACACCTCAACAGGTTTCAACCCTTTTTTTAACTCAATTAAACATAAAAAAAAGTGCGGAAACTTTTTGAAGACCCCCTCGTAAATTTAAATTAAAAAAATATATATATCTCAAATAAAAAAAAAAACTGGGAAACTTCCACCATGCAAAATCACAAATAGGGTGCCCGCCTAATTGTTTGGCAGCTGATCACGTCTGTCCCCTCTTGTATGTAGTACGCGGTGTGGAACAACACGCAGGTTTGGACCGGTCCTGCCTAATGTGACAAAACTGAACGTACAAAGCAGCGATCTGCGCCGTTAGGGAAGACGAGCCTTCGCCTCGCTGACATTTAAAAGGCGGAGTAGGAGAAAAGCACAGACCATCTTTATGAGCCATTAACCAGAGAGGGATATGGGAGGGAATGAAATGGAGCCAGAAGACGGGGAGGACAATATGGGTGATGGACAGCCGAGGAGCGCAGTGACATTACCACAGAGGAACTCTTCTATAGAATCCACTATACCCGATTGGAAAGCGCTCCTAATGTCGCGAGTTGACAAAATAAATTACAACAATAAAACAAAAGGTACTTTCCTTAGTAGACATTTAATTTAGATAAACACTTTATCTTTTAATTGCCTCTCAATGTTCGTGTCGATGGGGTCAGTCCACCTAAAAGTGATAATTAAAGTGCATCACAAGCCAAGTGTTTTTTTTCCTTCTTCTTTGGATAGAGGGATGAGGAGGAGTTGTTGTTCTGGTGACAATGGTCTAAGAGAGGATATTCCTTTACTTTGGAGAGATTTGCTTTCACTTCCTGTTATGCCTCAAAGACAGGAAGTGAAGGAAAGTCTCCTAAAAAAAGGTTGTAAAGTCTTCTTTTTAAAATTGTACCTATAGGTAAGTATATAATAAGGATTACCTGTAGGTACTGAAAATATCTCCTAAACTTGCACCGTTTAGGAGATATTTACTATATGCGCCGCCGATTACATCATCAGCGCATGCGCTCTAAAGGAACGGTGGTATGTGCCATTTCTTCAGAGCCCTGTGCTGTGATCAGCGGCTCCCACCGTAAGCACGGGAGTGACGTCATCGCAGCTCCCCCCCCCAACTCACTCGCCGAAGCCCGCGAACGCAGAAGAACCGCCGGGGAAGATGTCAGGGGTGTGCGGGCGCCGCTGCAGGGCTTCATTCTAAGGCAAGCACTTCATATTGTATGCAATGCATCCCAGGTCATCATGCCTTTGTCTTACAGTTTTTTTCCCCCCCCTAAGGCTTACAACCTCTTTAATGGGACACACACAGCAAAATAAATACAACCTGTCAGGGGTTTGACGCATCAACAATCCTTCACCCACAAAAAATCTGCAATGGCAATCCCGGGCCTATATATCTTTTATAGCCATTACGAAGGAGAACCATTAAATGTCATATTAAAGTGGGGTTCCACCCAAAAAACAAAAAATACCTGAAAAATTTAAAAAAACAAAAAACAAAAAAACATTTGGATATTTTTTTTTTTTCACTTACCTCTAAATGCCTGTTGCTAGGTGGTCCCTCGTATTCTGCCTGTTCCTTGGCCTGGGCTGGTGACATCACTTCCCCCTCGGCACAGGAAGGGCTCTGCTCCCTCCCGTCAATCATCTGGGACCCGTTACAGGTCCCAGGTGATTGAGCGGCCAATCACGGCGCCGCTCGCGCATGCGCAGTGGGTGCCAGGCTGTGAAGCCACAGCCCGGCGCCCACAGTTGCAATGCCGGCGCCGACGAGCGGAGGGGGGAGACGAGCGGGGCTTCGATCCCCCGCATCGCTGGACCCAGGGACAGGTAAGTGTCCAATTAAAAGTCAGCAGCTGCAGTATTTGTAGCTGCTGACTTTTAATTTTTTTTTTTTTTTTAATGGAGCCCCAGGGTGGAACTCCTCTTTAACAGGCAAAACCTTTTTTATTTCGTTTTGGATAGAGTGGAGATTAGAACACCTGTCAGTTTTTATTGCCATCAGTGCCCCCCACTAAGGAGATTCACCTTCTCTATTTGTCCTATTTACCATTATCATTGAAAGAAAATCCTATATTTTGGGTTGTCCCCAGAAGAGTAGGAGGACATTTTCCAACGGGGACACTACTTCTGGTGACCTGCCCCACCCCCCCCCCCCCCGAGAAAAGTGGTAGTAAACCGCCATTTTTTTTTTTTTTTTTTAAACCTGCAAGGCAATATCATAATGTGCTAATACGCATTGCATACTAGCACATTATGTGAAATCTACTTTAAAACGAAGCCTTCCAGCTGCGAGCTATCACTGCTGACAGGGCTTCCATCTTCACCCGGTCTTCCTTCCGGGTGGCGGGCTCCAGTCCTTTGATTGGATGAGCGGCGATGATGCATGAGCGAGGGAGCTGCTGTTCACAGAACAAGGTTCTAAGGAAACGGCACGGTATGACTTTCCTTCAGAGCACACGGCCCTGGTGACGTCACCGGTGGCTTCACAAGTAAATATCTCCTAAAACCGTGCAGGTTTAGGCAACATTTACAGTACATATAGGCAAGCCTCATTATAGGCATACCTATAGATAAAAATCGTCTATGGGAGTTTACTCCTAATTAAATTTGGAGGGACAAGTCACACCGCAAATGCAATCCCATAAAACGTTCTTTCATTCTTCAAACATGGGACAACAGCAAAGGATAAGGCTACAGTTGACGCGTTTCACACAGACGTGCTTAGTCATAACCCATGACTGAAATGCAACAACTGTAGCCTTATCCTGTGCTGGGGGGGCGGAGAACAGACCAGTCACCCTGCACAAAAAGAGAGAGCAGCAGTGAGCGGTCTTTATTACAGGAAGTCTCACACTGGATTACTGCACAGATCTGGAAAAAATACACATGATTCAAGGAAGAACGCCACATGATGAATGTATTTGGAGTATCTTGAAGTCTATGGATGACAATTGTTTTCTTGTACAGGGTCAAGGTAAAGCACTGTGAAAAGGAGGATGAAAAGGTAAAAACGGCAAGAACCAAAAGGAGGGGAGAATTTTTAAAAAAAAAAAAAAAAAAAAAAAAAAGAAGACACATGGGGAAAAAAAATAAAATAAAGTAAAATCCACATACAAAAGAATAGAAGGATATACAGTGCTGTGAAAAAGTATTTGCCCCTTTCCTGATTATTTTTTTTTTGCCCATTTCTCACACTTAAATGATTCAGATTATCAAAAAATTGTATTATTACACAAAGATAACAAGAAGTAAATCCAAGATGCAGTTTTTTAAATTAATCATTTATTAAGGGAAAAAAGCTTTTCAAAACTGCCTGGCCCTATGTGAAAAAGTAATTGCCTCCTCCTATGCTGAATCATGAATGAACTGTAATTAACTACAATTTTTTGGAAAGCCGAGTTCAATTTCACTTGCCACACCCAGGCCTGATTACTGTCAGACCTGTTGAATCAAGAGATCACAAGAAGCTGTCTGACAAATAGAAGCACGCTAACGGATCACAAAAAGCCACACATCATGCCACAATCTAAAAATCAAGAACAGATTAGAAACAAAATGGAGATGTATCGGTCTAGGAAGGGTTTCAAAGACATTTCTAAGGCTTTGGAACTCCAGTGAACCACGGGAAGAGCCATTAGCCACAAATGGAGATAACTTGGAATAGTGGTGAACCTTCCCAGCAATGGCCGGCCTACAAAAATTACTCCAAGAGCATGATTACGACTCATCCAGGAGGTCATAAAAGAACCCAGAACAACATCTAAAGAACTGCAGGCCTCACTTGCCTCAGGTAAGATCAGTGTTCATGGATTCAGCGATAAGAAAGACTCGGCAAAAATGGCATCCATGGGAGAGTTCAAGGCCAAAGCCACTGCTGACTAAAAAGAACACAAAGGCTCATCTCACATTTACCAAAAAACATCTGGATTATCCCCAAGACTTTTCGGCAAATATTCTATGGACCGATGAGAAAAAAAAAAAATGTAACTTTTTGGAAGGCGTGCGTCCCGTTACATCTGGCACAAAAAGAATACAGCATTTCATAAAAAGAACATCATACCAACAGTCAGGCATGGTGGTGGTAGGGTGATGGTCTGGGGCTGCTTTGCAGCTTCAGAACCTGGACGACTTACCATAATTGATGGAACCATGAATTCTGATCTCTACCAAAAAATCCTAAAGGACAATGTCCAGCCATCAGTTCGTGACCTCAAGTCCAAGTGCACTTGGGTTATGCAGCAGGACAATGATCCGAAACACAACAGCAAGTCCACCTCCAAATGGTTCAGGCAAAGGAAAATGTAGGTTTTGGAGTGGCCTAGTCAAAGTCTGGACTTAAATCCAATTGAGATGCTGTATCATGACCTTACACAGGCCGCTCATGCTGGAAAACCCTCCAATGTGGCCGAATTAAAACAATTCTGCAAAGAAGAGTGGGCCAAACTTGCTCCACAGCAGCAAATGAAAAAAAAAAACTCATTGCCAGTTATCGCAAACGCTTGATTGCAGTTGTTGCCGCCAAGGGTGGCACAACCAGTTATTGGGTTTAGGGGGCAATTACTTTTTCACATAAAGCCAGGCAGGTTTGGACAGCTTTTTGTTGGCCTTAATAAATGAAACCATCATTTAAAAATGGCATTTTGTATTTTCTCGGGTTATCTTTGTGTATTAAAATTTGTTTGATGATCTGAGTCATTTAAGTGTGACAAATTTAAAAAAAAAAAAAAAAAAATCAGAAAGGGGGCAAATACTTTTTCACAGCATTGTATCACCTGGGCTGCCAATGCACCAGAACATAGTTGAAATGCAAACATGACACAAGTTTTGGATTTGTTACTGTTCCAGGTGGTAAAGCCGTAATTACACCATCCTTGCACGAGACATAAAGGGTGATGGTTCTGCATTCATGCTCAATGGAAGAATAAAAAAGGTATGGATGGCCGCACTCCAATGCAAACACCTTTATCACAGTAAAAAAAAAAAGAGTGTGAAACGCGTCAGTGGCATCTGTACCTGTGTTGCTCTATGGATCTTTTTTCACTGTAATAAAAAGGTGTTTGCATTGGAATGCAGCCGTCCATACCTTTATCCTTCCTGTAATACAAGTTTTGTATTGCATATTGTGCCACTGCACCACAAGGGCATTGCCTAAGTGCGCTAGGGTGACATTCAAAATCACATAGCACTGCAATACATGAATATTGTGCAACTAAAATAAATGGGCTGCCAATGCACCCCAACAAGTCAAAAATCAAATAGGACTTTTTTTTTCTTTTGCAGCTACAAAGCAGGCGTGTTGCCTTAGTGCAGGGATATGCAATTAGCGGACCTCCAGCTGTGGCAGGACTACAAGTCCCATAAGGCATAGCAAGACTGACAGCCACAAGCATGACACCCAGAGACAGAGGCATGATGGGACTTGTAGTTTTGCAACAGCTGGAGGTCCGCTAATTGCATATCCCTGCCTTAGTGCATTGGGGTGTCATTCACAATAAATGGCAACGCAACACAGTAACAGTGGATTCAGGGTCAGTTCACACCACATGCAGTCCAGTTTCTGCATCAAAAACGCATGGAAAGTAGGTTAGATGGTTTTCAATGGCATAGTTCACACCAGTGCTTGCAGTTCCAGAAAAAAAAAAAAAAAAAAAAGTAGAACATGTTGCATTTTTTCCTGCACTGAAACGCTGTAAAACACATCAAAAATGCACTGGAACACGTTAAAGCTCAAGAGAAAAAAAAAATTAAAAAAAAAAAAAGGGGGGGGGGGGGGGGGGAATTCACTGGAAAGCATCAAAAACCTGCCAAAAAAACGTGCATGCAGAAAAGCATCTGGAACGCATCCGGACTGCGTTTCTATGGTGTGAACTGACCCTTACTAAAACTGGAGTGCAAAATCTGGTGCAGCTGTGCACGGTAGCCAATCAGCTTCTAACTTCAGCTTTTTCAATTAAGCTTTGATGATAAAATCTGGAAGCCGATTGGTTTCTATGCAGAGCTGCACCAGATTTCACTCTCCAGGTTTCGTAAATCATCCCCTTTATGCGCATTACTCTGTTGTAGTGACAGTCACACCAAAGCCAGATAAAAACAGTTCATCATTGTGCTAGGAATTAAAATAATAAAGTGAAATAAATGTAAAAAAACATTGAGGATCTCACTGAAAACATTGGTAGTAGGGCTGCAACTAACGATTATTTTTATAATCGAGTAATCAAAACAATAAAATCGGCCAACTAATCGATCACTCGGTTAATATCCTTAAAAAAAAAAATAAAAAAATAAAGTGTGGTCAGGTGTATAATTTAGTTAATATGTAACGTTTTTAAAAAAAGGCAATTTATTCTTAAATATCGCTATGCAGTGGTAAATATAAATAACCAACTATATGTTTAGGGAGCAAAATATTTAATCCACTGAGAACAACAGACAGAAGAGATATACTGTATATACTCTTAGAGGAGATATACTGTATATACACTATTAGAAGAGATATACTGTACATACTATTGGAGATATACTGTAGAAGACATACTGTATATACACTATTTGAAGAGATATACTGTATATACTATTAGAAGAGATATACTGTATATCCTATTAGAGGAGAGATATACTGTATATACTATTAGAGGAGAGATATACTGTATATACTATTAGGAGGAGAGATATACTGTATATACTATTAGGAGGAGAGATATACTGTATATACTATTAGGAGGAGAGATATACTGTATATACTATTACAGGAGAGATATACTGTATATACTATTAGAGAGATATACTGTATATACTATTAGAGGAGAGATATACTGTATATACTATTAGAGGAGAGATATACTGTATATACTATTAGAGGAGAGATATACTGTATATACTATTAGAAGAGATATACTGTACATACTATTAGAGGAGATATACTGTATATACTATTAGAGGAGAGATATACTGTATATACTATTAAAAAGGGTAAATCTGGTAAATATCATCAAACTCAGAGATCAAATTTTTTTTTATTTAAAAAAAACAAAAAACAAAAAAAAACAAACAGTCTTCCTTCAAAAAAAAAAAATAAAATAAAATAAAAAGTCATTTTAAGAACGTTCGTTGGATTTTCTAATCGTTAGTGGGGTCAAATCGGCGTTCATTTTCAACCACAGGGACAGGAACATTTTTAAATAATAGAAAACTTGTTGGTGAAAGGAATTCTCAGACAGTCTATGTGGTTTTCGTTCAGAAATTACATTTATTTTAAAAACAGAATGTTAAAAAACAAGTGAAAAGTTCAAACATTCTTTCATTCAGCGAACGTACAGATTTTTCGTACTATAAAGGGCTCTTTTTTTTTTTTTTTTTACCCCAATATGTTACTGCCCATAAATCGATTGTGAAAATAGTAATCAATTCATTTCATAATCGGTTAGTTGTCGATTAATTGATTAGTTGTTTTAGCCCTAATTGGTAGTTGTGCTCTTCCTGTGCTGGAAGTAAAGACGGAGTTTCCCTTTAAACATTGTGGATCTGCGATTAGTGGAAAGCGCAGAGCTCCGTGTGAGCAGAGCCAGGGAGACGTGCGCAGCATCCGTAATGCAGAACAATTCCCTCCATCCTGCTCCGTGTTTGATGAGCAGGAGGGGGAAAAAATAAATAAAAAATAAAATCAAATCAAAGTGTGGATGGGTCTGAGCTAAAATTACTAGAGCAGAAAAGCAGAACTGACAGTTCTGTGGGATTGGATGTGGAGGGGGGGGGAGGGTGGCCGGTCCTGTGAATGAAGAGGGGTTATGGAGCGTCCTCATTCACAAGATGAAAGGATAACAGCGGGCAGCGGGATGGATGAGAAGGTTTGTGGGAGGGGGGAGGGGGACGCAATAAGGCATCTTTAACATTGATCACAAGTCTTCATTGTGTTCACTACAAGCATGACTGCAGGATATAATTCTAGGCTCCGGGTAATGTATACCGGATAATGGTCACTCTCCAACAAAGGACACCAAGGCCCCCCCTGACCGGACTATTAGGACACTATGGCCCCCCCCTGACTGAACTATTAGAGGGACACTATGGTCATTCTGAGCAGACTATAAAAAGACGCCATGCCCCCCCGCTGACCATCAAGGGAAACCATAGCCCCCCCTGACTACAATAAAAAAGGGACATCATGGCTTACCTAACCTGACTATTAGAGGGACGCAATGGCCCCCACAACCCATTAAAAAAAAGGGACACCATGGCCTACCTGACCTATTTAAAAAGAAACCATGCCCCCCCCCATCCCTGACTATCAGAGGGTCACCATGGCCCCCCCGACCCGATTATTAGGAGGGACACCATGGCCCCCCGACCCGATTATTAGGAGGGACACCATGGCCCCCCGACCCGATTATTAGGAGGGACACCATGGCCCCCCGACCCGATTATTAGGAGGGACACCATGGCCCCCCGACCCGATTATTAGGAGGGACACCATGGCCCCCCGACCCGATTATTAGGAGGGACACCATGGCCCACCCCCCTGACCCGATTATTAGGAGGGACACCATGGCCTGCCTGACCTATTTAAAAGAAAGTATGCCCCCCTGATCTATTAGAGGGTCACCATGGCCCCCCCATGACCTATTAGAGGGTCACCATGGCCCCCCATGACCTATTAGAGGGTCACCATGGCCCCCCATGACCTATTAGAGGGCCCCCATGGCCCCCCCATGACCTGACTATTAGAGGGTCACCATGGCCCCCCCATGACCTGACTATTAGAGGGTCACCATGGCCCCCCCATGACCTGACTATTAGAGGGTCACCATGGCCCCCCCATGACCTGACTATTAGAGGGTCACCATGGCCCCCCCCATGACCTGACCATTAGAGGGTCACCATGGCCCCCCCCATGACCTGACCATTAGAGGGTCACCATGGCCCCCCCCATGACCTGACTATAGGAGGGTCACCAACCTATTAAAAAGAAACCCCCCCCCCCAACATGACTATTAAACAAGCACCATGCCCCCGCCCCCCCGGACTGTTTAGATTCCAGATTATTAGGAGGGACACCAAGGCCCCCCTGACCTATTTAAAAGAAACCATGTCCCCCCTCCCGGACCTGACTATTAGAGGGTCACTATGGCCCCCATGACCTGACTATTGGAGGGTCACCAACCTATTAAAAAGAAACCATGCCCCCCCCCCCAACATGACCATTAAACAAGCACCACGCACCCCCCGACTGTTAGAGCGAAACCATGACCTGACTATTAGAGGATCACCATGGCCCCCCATGACCTGACTATTTAAGACAACTTTTTTATTTTCATAGCTAACAAAAAAAAAAAAAAAAAAAAAAAAAGGAAATTGCAGAAGGCTCTAAAAACGGAAGATTGTATAAATGCTCTAATCATCAAAAGGAGATTACTCCGACACACACAGCTGACATCCTATTTATCACGCTCTGCGGGTGGTATCCAAGTCTAATGCTGACCATATACAAAGCTATTCTGTATTTATTTTTTTTTGTGGTTGAAAATGCCACAAACCCACCATGTATTTGCCTGCCTATAGACATTCCAGGTCCGTGGAATGTGGCGGTAGTTGTCACGGCACCGGTGTCCCCACTAGAAGATAACCCCCACCTTCCTGTCCCTGTGACAGCTTGAAAATGTTGGATTTTTCATAAATTTCTATACTGGACAAACAGATTGAAAAGGCCGGGATAAGGAGGGCAATACAAACCGAGAGGGATTTTTATACTTCATCAGGCCATCCAAAATATTTTTAAAAATATAATATAATAAAATATGAGAAGGGCCCTCTGCTTCCTCCTGTATCGTAATTGTACTGTCTGCCCTCAGGTTGAAAAAAAATTTGCTGCTCAAACTGTTGGAGATAGATAGATAAATAGATAGATACATACACACACATATCGTATATACTCGAGTATAAGACGGAGTTTTTTCAGCACTTTTTTTTGTGCTGAAAATGCCCCCATCGGCTTATACTCGAGTCAAGCACTTTTCTGTTGCAGAGAATTACATTTTCCGAACCGACTTTGGGGCCTCATATCTCAGGGGCCACTTGGTGCTAGGATCCCCAAATTTGGTGTGCAAACCCAGTGGAGATAGCACTACAACATATCCAAAGCTGGGGTTCCTAGCACCAAGTGGCCCCGAGATACGGGGCCCCAAAGTCGATTCGGAAAATGTCATTCTCTGCTGCAGAAAAGTGCTTGACATTTTCCAAACTGATTTTGGGGCCCCGTACCTCGGGGCCACTTGGTGCTAGGAACCCCAGCTTTGGATATATTGTAGTGCTAGTTCCACTTGGTTTTCACACCAAATTTGGGGATACGGGGCCCCAAAAGTCGGTCAACTGTGTCCATCTGCAGCAATGTCATTTCGGGACCCTTTGGGTCCAGAGACCCCAAATTTTGGCTGCAGCTAGGGGGCATCTAGGAACCCTTAACTACCGAGTTTGAAGTTCAGGGGACCTATGGCTGCAAATGGGCATTGTTGACCCTCTTTTCCACTTACAGTAGCTGCACATTTCTCACCTCAGGCTTATACTCGAGTCAATACGTTTTCCCAGTGTTTTGTGGTAAAATTAGGTGCCTCGGCTTATACTCTATATATATATATATATATATATATATATATATATATATATATATATATATATATATATATATATATATATATATATATATATATATATATATATATATATATATATACATACATACATACATACATACATACATTGCCTTAACTACTTCCAGTACGGGTCTTTCTGGCACTTTGTTCACATGTAACAATCTGTATTTTTTGCTAGAATATTACTTGGAACCCCCAAACATTATATATGAGAGAATAAAATTGGTGGGTTTTGCTTTTTTTTTTTTTTTTTTTTTTTAATGTCACACGGTATTTGCACATCGTTTTTTTTAATTTGGGAAAAATAGATTTTAATGAATTAAAAATATATATATATTATATATACCCAATTTTTTTGTATAATGTGAAAGATGTTACACCGAGTAAATAGATACCCAACATGTCACACTTTAAAACTGCACACGCTCGTGGAATGGCGGCAAACTACCTTACTTAAAAATCTCCATAGGCGACGCTTTAAACACCTTTACAGGCCACCTGTTTAGAGTTACAGAGGAGGTCTAGTGCTAGAATTATTGCTCTCCCTCTAACATTTGCGGCGATACCTCACATGTGGTGTAAATACCGTTTACATATGTGTGCGTGACTTACGTATGCTTTGGCTTCTGCGAGCGAGCACAGAGGGATAGGGGCGCTTTAAAAATGTTTTATTATTTTATTTTTTATCAAGTATTCCTATGACAAGGAACGCAAACATTCCTTGTAATAGAAAAAAAGGATGACCGGATCTCATTATGGTGAGATCTGGGGTCAAAGACCCCACATCTGTTCTTTACCTTTAAAAGCAAAAAAAAAAATAAAACAAAAAATATAATAATAATAAAAATAATAATAATAACAACAACAACAATAAAATTAATAATAGGGATCTTTTTTTTTTTTTTTTAAAGTTCACTTCCAGCCCGCACCGAAAGTGACATTATGACATCGCTCTGGTCCTCCAAGGTCATAGAGGTAATCAAAATGGATATACTCTTTGATCTCCCCTGTGACCAGCCAGCGGTATCAGATAATTTCTCGGGTGAGCCGGTGGAAAAGATGAGCCCGGGAGACACCGGCGAATGGCAGGGCGGGGCAGGGCGGGGTGGGGCGAGGGTGTTGGGAGTCCCCTCCCGCTGCTTCTGAATGCTTTCCAGCGGCTCACGAGGCGCTCGGAACGCTTTCAAGAGAAAGCCAGCCACCGGCGGCAAATAATCCTGGGGTTATAGCTGAAAGCTTCCCGGTAAACCACTTGCAAACCACAAAGTATATATTACACACTTATTATATAGTTAGTCAGGTTGAAAAAAGACACAAGTCCATCCAGTATTGAGGTTGGCAAGTGGCTATTTAAGGTTATAAGGCGATAACTGTGTCCCTCTCCTAATTGTGATCTTGTGCTGCCACCCTCCCTGTCACATTGGCTTCTAATAGAGACTAAAAAGTGTCAGTTTTAACCCACATTACACAGGAATGGTCCACTGTTGTCACCATCAGGAATCTCACCCCAAGGAAACCCCATCACTGGAGTGCATGTAGACAAGAAGTGGCAGCAAAGAGGCTGCAGAAAATCAACAGCACTTTAAAAGAAAAAATAATGCGAAGCTTAAATTAGAGATTTTGAAAATGTCAGATAGCTGGCTAAAATAAAATAAATATCCTCATCTAGGTGTTCTAGCTTGGTGAATTATGTGTCTGTACATAACAAGTTTCATCAGGCCTAAACATGAAAAGGAAAAAAAAAAAAAAAATTAAAAAATCTGCCCGGCTACATTCACTATTCCCTCTCATCACTTTTCTATATGAGGGCCGCTGGATTGCAGCTTTGTGGCTCCCTTAAATAGAAGTCCAAAATAAAGTCATTATCGAGCACCAACCACCGGATACGAATGCTATTAATACAAGAGCATGGCACAATTACTACATTAGAGTACCGCAGGCTCCAGGAGGTTGTTATTCCGCACAGCACCTGCACCGAGCAGAATCACCTCCCTATAAAGAGCAAGGAGGAGGAAGAAAAATCGGTTTTAAATTAGGACTTGCTGGAAGCACTTGTAAATTATAGGAGAGAAAAGTGAGACACCTAGTGGACAATAGGTTTATTGCAATAAAAAAAAAAATTCTTCACCTGTCTCAGTATATGGAGAGTGAAGGAGGGTGGGGAGGCTGCTGCATTCAGAGGATGCTAAACATCACCTCTGGAAGCTGTGCTCGGGCTGCACACAGACTGGCAGAATAGCTGCAACCAGTTTGCATGCAGCTAGAGGCATCATCTCTGGGCGCAAACTGTCAGAGGATTTGTTTTTTCCACATAACTGTTATTCCTCATTCCTGCTGGTGTGGGAACAACAGAATGCACACAGTGTGTGCGGCCATTCTTCTGTGCGAGCGGCTGGGTCGCTGCTGTCCGCACACGCTACATGCATGTGGCTGTTCCTCCGCCAGCAAGAATAAGGACAAACACAGCAGTCCTGTGAAAAAGTAAGAACACCCTAGGATATTGTGGACAGTTTTCACTATATAAAATTTTTTAACCACTTCAATACCAGGCACTTAGACACCTTCCTGCCCAGGCCAATATTCAGCATTCATTGTGCGGTCATGCTACACTGTACCCAAACAAATTTTTTATCATTTTGTTCCCACAAATTGAGCTTTCTTTTAGTGGTATTTGATCACCTCTGCGGTTTTTATTTTTTGCGCAACAAATAAAAAAAGACCGAAAATTTCGGAAAAAAAAAAACAAGTTTTTCTTTGTTTCTGTAAATTTTTTTTGTAAATAAGTAAGTTTTCTTCTGCACTGACGGGCACAGATATGGCTGCACTGATGGGCACAGATATGGCTGCACTGACGGGCACAGATATGGCTGCACTGACGGGCACAGATATGGCTGCACTGACGGGCACAGATATGGCTGCACTGACGGGCACAGATATGGCTGCACTGACGGGCACCGATATGGCTGCACTGACGGGCACCGATATGGCTGCACTGACGGGCACCGATATGGCTGCACTGATGGGAACCGATAAGGCTGCACTGATAGGTGGCACTGGTATGTGGCACTGATGGGCACTTATGGGTGGCACGGATTGGCACTGATAGGTGGCACAGATGGACACTGATGGGTGGCACTGTTGACATTGATGGGTGGCATTGCTGGGCATCACTAATTTATAAATGGTGCCAGTCAGTGCCCATTTGTGGGCACTGATTGGAACAGATTGGGCACATGTGGATGGCCATGGGGTACATACCTTGCCATCCACATGTTGCCCGCTTCCTTGATGGTCCTGGTGGCTTCCCTGGTGATCTAGTGCAGGCATCCGACGGGGGGCTGCGCTGATAAACAATCAGCGCAGACCCCACCCCTGTCAGGAGAGCCGCCGATCGGCTCTCCTCTACTCACGTCTGTCAGACGCGAGGAAAAGCCGATCAACGGCTTTTCCTATTTACATCGTAATCAGCCGTGATTGGACACGGCTGATCACGTGGTAAAGAGCCTCCGCTGGAGGCTCTTTACCAAGATCGGTGTAGCGGTGTGTCAGAATGACACACCGCTCCACCGATCGCCACGATGCGCACCCCCATGTTGCTAGGGGGTCCCTCGTAATCTGCCTCCTTCAGTGCCTGTGCTCTTGACATCACTTCCCCTCGGCGCAGGAAGGGAGATCAGCTCTGCCCCCTCCCTCTTGTCAATCATCTATAAAAAATAATATAGATCGGCAACCAACTGTGAAGTTGTGCCACTTCCAAAATATGAAACTACAGAAAAAAGGGGTTTCCCTATTGGTGGACTTTTTAGGCACATACAAAAGGCGTAAAAAAGTATATAAAAGTACAAATATAGTTTATTAAATAGAAAACAGTAAAAAAAATTGACAATAATGTAGCATCTATTGTCAGGAATGCACATCAAACAATTTTACATTGGTATGTATACAGTGTTTAGAACCATACTCTTGCACCCGACGCGTTTCGGAGTTAATTAGCCTCCTTCCTCAAGGGTGGGTGTGAATTAGAAATAGTTCTATATTAAAGGAAATATATTGCGAAGAAAAAAAGTGAGCATATGCATATACGTGAAACATTACATAATGTACTCATCATGTCTTTTTCACTTATGTTAACATTGTATTGGCTGATTTGGCATTCCATAAAACTTTTGAATTAAAAACAGCGACAATGACATAGTCTGTCTATCCAGCATATTCTTGATTCAGAGAGAGAGTATTCATTTGCAAATTGAGAATGGGATTATTATATAGGCGACGATGAAATTTCTATCAGAAAAAAAAGTATATAATAGGGAACCCCTTTTTTCTGTAGTCTTGTCAATCATCTGGGACACATCGCAGGTCCCAGATGATTGCTCAGCCAATCACGGCGCGCGGCGCCACCCGGGCGTCCACAGTTACAATGCCGGCGCCGCCGAGCGGAGGGGGGAGACGAGTGGGGCTTCGTTCCCCCGCATCGCTGGACCCTGGGACAGGTAAGTGTCCGATTATTAAGTCAGCAGCTGCAGTATTTGTAGCTGCTGACTTTTAATTTTTTTTTTATAATGGGAACACCACTTTAAATACATGTACACCCCAGTCTTAATGGGGTGTACATATATTGTAGAAGGGGGAAAAGGATAAGGTTTTGGAAGAGCCAACCTTCCTTTACTTACCCGGAACAAGCATGTGCACACGAGGTGCCCCCCGATCCCCTATAATGACAGGCTCATCCCAGGTCAGTGAAGGATGAAGATGAGCTCCCCTCAATAGCAAATCCCGTATTCTTATCTTGCCAGGTTCCTTTTACATTCCGACTGCGTTTGCAAAAAGTTTTACATATAAATGACTTGAGCTGATGGAATGCAGAAACACATAACACAACGTAATCCAGGTATTCAGACGGGGTCGTTAGAAGTTTCAGTCTAGCAAGCAAAAAAAAAAAAGTCGACTTTCACTCTCCAAGACACCTAAATTATTTCTCTGGAAGCGTAAAAGAATTTGGAGAATCAATTCTGTTTTTGGAATGGCGTGCTCTCGCCTTGCTGAACTTGTGTTTTGCGGCGTGGAAGCCGGCCAGCTAGTTAAGGCAGCGGAGCCCGCGGGGAGCTTGTATCGCTCGAGGTCACGAAAACCTCAACCAAAAAAAGCACACAGTGCTTGGGCAGGCCCTTCATCTTCCGACCCCCGGGGTGGGGGGGCTGACCGGGAAAAAGGCGAGGGTCACTGCCGCACCTCGGAAACAGAAAGCCTCCCAAACGAGTGAAAGGATTGATAACTTCTATTACTGAGGAGGCCAAAGCGGCATAATGAGTTAACCCTTTCCCTGCCAGTGTCATTTCTTTGTGTATGCATCTCAGGTTTAGCCTGGCTTTAAAGGAGAACATACTCAAGACTACTAAAAAGGGGAAAATGTACAGCTGTTGCCAAAAGTTTTGAGAATGGAAATATTAAATTTTCACAAAGTCTGCTGCTTCGGTTTTTATGATGGCAATTTGCATATACTCCTAAACGTTATGAAGAGTGATCAGACGAATTGCAATTCATTGAAAAGTCCCTCTTTGCCATGAATATGAACTTAATCCCATAAAAAAAAAAAATTCCACTAAACAGAAGGCTTCAGGGCGCACAAGAAAGTCCAGCAAGCACCAAGACCGTCTCCTACAGTTGGTTCAGCCGCGGGATCGGGGCACCACCGGTGCAGAGCTTCCTCAGGAATGGCAGTAGACAGGTGTGAGGACATCGGCACACACCAGTGAGAAGAAGACTTTTGGAGGAGGACGGCCTGGTGTCAAGAAGAGCAGCAAAGAAGCCACTTCTCTCCAGGAACATCATCAGGGACAGACTGATATTCTGCAAGAAGGTACAGGGATTGGACTGCCGAGGACTGGGGGAAAGTCATTTCCTCTGGTGAATCCCCTTTCCAATTGTTTGGGGCATCCAGAAAAAAATCTTGTCTGGAGAAGAAAAGGTGACGCTACCATCAGTCCTGTGTCATGCCAACAGTAAAGCATCCTGAGACCATCCATGGTTGGGGTTGCTTCTCGGCCAAGGGAGTGGAGGGCTCACTCACAATTTTGCCCTAAGAACACAGCCATGAATAAAGAATGGTACAAAAACATCCTCCGGGAGGAACTTCTCCCAACTATCCAAGGACAGTTTGGTGAGGAACAATGCCTTTTCTAGCATCATGGCACCTTGCCATAAAGCAAAAGTGAAAACCAAGTGGCTTGGGGAACAAAACATCCTTAAAGTGGAAGTAAACCCTCCTATCGTTTTCAGCCAAGGAAGCCGCCATCTTGGCCTCTGTTTAGTCTAGAACTGCCATGATGCTGCACATGTGATCCGTTATGACACCTCCCATTGGATGGTTTGACAGTTTGGTTGAGAGCACAACCAATGGGAGTGTTACATTTCCAGCAAGTGCCGGGAAGGTAACTGTTTTATGGATGGGTTTACTTCCGCTTTAAGTACACAGTGCTTAGTGCTAGCAGCTATAACAGCTACTAGCAATAATCACATGTAAAATCCGACAGACTGGTTGCACCCAAGTTGATTGATTGACTTGGGTACATTCAGCCTGCCTATACATGGTATGAATGTTGGCCAGTCTCTGCTGAACTGGCCAGAGATTCAAACTGTCTATGGCTGGCTTAAGATTTGCACCAAAGACACTTAAAATAGTTGTAAAGGCTGAAGGTTTTAAAACTTCCTTCATTCTATGCATGAAAAAAAAAAAAAAAAAAACCTGTGCACAGCCCGCCTAATACTCACCTGAGGCCCCTCTCGATCCAGTGATGTTCACAAGACCCTGGCTCTCCTGTGACTCCCTCTTCTCATTGGCTGAGACAGCAGTGGGAGTCACTGGCACCCACTGCTGTCAATCACAGCTAGTGAGCCAATGAGGAAAAAGCAGGGGGCGGGGCCGTGCCACGGGTCTATGTCTCTTATGTAGCGAGGATGCACCAGTGCCTCCACAGCAAGCAGCTTGCTTTTGGGGGCATTAATCAAGCAACAGCACCATTGGCTGCCTCTTCTGTCAGTTGGTTAGCCAAGAGGGGCGGGACCAGGCCGCATCTCCGTGTCTGAATGGACACATGGAGCTGTGACTCGGCTTTGGTGCCCCCATAGCAAGCTGCTTGCTGTGAGGGCGCTCAACAGGAGGGAGGAGCCAGGAGCGCCAGCGGGGGACCCGAGAAGAGGAGGATCGGGGCTGCTCTGTGCAAAACCACTGCACAGAGCAGGCAAGTATGACATGTTTGTTATTTATTTTTTTTTAAGAAAAAAAAAAAAATCCAAACCCATCACTTTAAGAAGCTGTAAGAAAGTTATGTATAGGCGCCTGGTACTTTTGCTTGCCTACATCTTAACTTTATACATCAAATGACGTCTGAACAATTTGTCCTTTGAACACGGCATTGATAATTTATCTGACATACCTCCCCCATCTCTCTGGGCACCTTTAATCACCAGGCCCCTTTTCAAATTTGATATGCAAATCAGGGTTCAGCCTCAGTTCAGCGGCCTCCTTTTATAGTGAGATATTTGGCAGAAGGACGTCTCCTCATTACAAATTCTGCGCGGGGCTCTGGGAGAGATATTAAGAGATTCTATCGTCTTGTGAACTCTGTCCTTTAATGCGTTATCTGCGCAACACTCGCTTTAAAAAAAAAAACGACACTAAACCGCTAATTTCTTCCGTAATTGGAGCGCTGACAGTGACGAAATGGGGGCAGAGCCCTGCTGATAAATGACCGCTGAGCCGTGCTCCTTTTAGGCTGCAAATCCTGACATCTGAGCCCCGACGAAAATAAAAAAAAATAAATAAATAAATAAAAGTAAAAGAAAAAAAAAAAAAAAAAAAAAAAAAAAAAAAAGAAAAAAAAGGAAAAAAGAAAAAGAAAAGAAAACTCGGGCCTTCCAGCCGTGCAGGACTCAGAAGCATAAGCTAATTTAATCTCGCCAGTACGGTAATGTTCTTTTAAACATGCTCCGGGGCCTGTTTCGCTACCTAGGGTTTAAAAATGAACCTAGCTGTCACGTTGGCTGAAAAATTCTTGGTCCCAGAAGCCTCGGCTAAAGGAAGGAGAGAGAACGGAGGGGGCAGGAGAAGGGGGGGGGGGGCGATGTCGCTTCTTGTTACAGCAAAAGACTTTAGAGGTTCCCTGGTGGTGGAATGGGGCTGTAATTGGCATAATTGATGGATCTGTTTGAGGATCACTCAGAGAGCAGACACCCGGGGGCTGGAGGAGCTCGCGGTTGGAAAGTGAACACACGGGCGGTAGATCCATTACAGGCCGACGCTGTACAATATTAATCATTCAATTCACAGAGTTATCATGGTGCCTGCCCTGCGGTACCCGGGTCCAGATTCACACAAATCCCACGTTAACAGGTTCCACGTGAGCAGCATGGACTCAAGCTTTCCACATTGTACAGGCAGCTGTTTAAAAACAGCAACTGGCAGCGTTTTGTACGCATGCCCAAAAATTTTGCATCAGCCAACGACTTGGAGTTCAAGAAGATGTAAACCCTCTCCTATACCCAGTGAAGTGACCAGCCTCAGATGATACACAGGAGATGAAACTACATAAGTTTTACATGTATATCTGCTGTCTTTCCCTTTCTACATTCTTTAGGCCCCTTGCACACTGGGGCGGTTTGCAGGCGATATTGCGCTAATAATAGCGCCTGCAAACCGACCCGACCCCCGAGGGCTTTCACACTGGTGCGGTGCGCTGGCAGGACGGGGAAAAAAGTCCTGCCAGCAGCATCTTCGGAGCAGTGAAGGAGCGGTGTATACACCGCTCCTTCACCGCTGCTGCCCATTGAAATCAATGGGACAGCGCGGCTATACTGCCAGCAAAGCGCCTCTGCAGAGGCGCTTTGCGGTGGTTTTTTTAACCCTTTTTACCCCCCGCTAGCGGCCGAATACAGACGGTAAAGCGCCGCTTACAATAGCGGCGCTTTACCGCCGACGCTGCCCTCGCGTGAAAGGGGCCTTAGAAAGTGCACATGGTGTTAGAAATCTTGTTTCCTCTTTCAGTAGTGGGAGTGAAGTCTTAGCATACACTGTGTGAGAGCCGATTGGAGGAAAGGCACACCCCCCCTCCACAAAGGCAGAGGAATGAAATGAAATGAAAAAAAAAAAGCTCTCTGCTTATCTCCAAGTTCCCTCCCCAACACAAATATTCAGGTACTTTTATATACTGGGTGTCAGAGAGCTTGCCAGAAGTTATCATGCTGATAACAGAGGAAGGGAGCAGCAGAAAGACACCGCACTTAGAGCTTTGGAGAGAGAGATAAGTAAACACTACAGATATATGTGCCCAGGTCAGATTTCATGAATGGGGTTTACAACCACTTTACTCACTTCAATACCGGGCACTTTCGCACCTTCCTGCTCAGGCCAATTTTCAGCTTTCAGCGCTGTCACTTTTTAAATGACAATTGTGCGGTCATGCTACACTGTACCTAAACTAAACTTTATCATTTTGTTCCCACAAATAGAGCTTTCTTTTGGTGGTACTTGATCACCTCTGTGGTTTTTATTTTTTGCTAAACAAATAAAAAGACTTAAAATTAAAAAAAAAAAAAAAAAAAAAAATTTTCTTTGTTTTTGTTATAAAATTTTGTACATAGTACGTTTTCTCTTTCACTGATGGGCACTGATAAGGCAGCATTGATGGGCACTGATAAGGCGGCACTAATGGGCATCACTGGCAGTAATTTTTCAATGGCACTGATTGGCAGCTGCCTGGGCACTGATTGGCATTTCCCTGGTGGTCTAGGGTGGCATACCTGGTGGTCCAGTGTGGTGGCTATCACTGGTGGTCCTGGCGGCATCCTGGTGGTCCTGGGCGGGCATCCGAAGGGGGGCTGCGCTGATAAACAATCAGCCCACACCCCCCCTTTCAGGAGAGCAGCCGACTCTCGTCTACTCGCGCCTGTCAGACGCAAGTGAGGAAAAGGCGATCTACGGCTCTTCCTGTTTACACTGCGATCACCCGTGATTGGACACAGCTAATCATGTGGTAAAGAGTCTCCATCAGACTCTTTACCCAGATCGGAGTTGCGGTGTGTCAGACACACTGCAACGACGATCGCCGCGATGCGCGCCCCCCAAAATTAAAAATGGATTATATTGCAGCTAACCAGCCCGTTTTTTTTTTTTGTTTGTTTTTTTTACTGAATAAAAGAATTGATAAAAAAGTAACACAATTATCACACAACATAAAAAATAGGGTCTCGGCTTCCAAAAAACATAGAAATTTTCCAAAAGTAGCTGCAATATTGCGTAGCGCATCAGAAAATTATACATCAAAAAAGAACTGGTACCAGGGAGGACACAATTGTAAAAAAAACACATATTTAAAATCTTTATCCAATTTTATTACATTGTTAAGAACATAGAAAAAATTTAAAGCAAGTAAGGAAACAAATCCCAAAACATGTGGTCAAATCTCATGATCATTTGTAAAGAGATACAAAATCTACATGGTTATACATAACTCCTTCGTATGAAACGTCCAAGAGGTTTCACATATAGTGCTTCTTCAGGACCTTTTCTTGGAATCAGGAGAAAGCAACCGATCTAAGAAAATAAGGTATTAAACAAACATTACAACAACCCTTTGATTGTGAACAAATAAAAAAAAGGTTGCAATGTATGTGTTTAATATATTATTTTCTTCGATAGGTTGCGCGCTCCTGATTTCAAGAAAATATCCTGAAGAAGCACTATATGTGAAACACGTTGACCTTGTGAACTTTTCATACGAAGGAGTTAGGTATAACCATGTATCTCTATACAAATATCATGAGAGATGTGATGTGACCAAATATTTTGGGGATTGGTTTGCCTTCTTGCTTTGATATTTTGTAAATTTTAGTCAAGTAACAAAATTGAATAAAGATTTTATACAATTGTGTCCTCCCTGGTAGCAGTAAACTACGGACTCTTTTTTTCGTTTTTGATGTAAAAAAAATATAAAAAATGTTGGGGGGGTTTAAGTAATCCCCAAGACTAAAATGTTCCTGATAACGTAAAAAAAAAAAAAAAAAGGCTCAGGCAGTTGTGGGCTGCTTCCTGCTGCTCCTATTACGAAGCCAATAAGGTTTGATTGGGGCTCACGTCACCTTTGCCAAGGCTGTGACAAGAACTCAGCTCATCAATTTTTATCCATGGAATGAAAGGAACATTTCTTTTCAAGGTAATTATTTAAGTAATGTAGTCATCTTGCCAGGCGATTCATAAAAGGCGCGATTTCTTTTTTTCGTGATTTTTTTTTTATGGTCCACTGTAAAGGACAAATACACATTAACAAGCGCTGAACTCTGAGCATCCCTTGTGGAAATTTTGGCCAGGTTAAGCTACAGGAATATGAAAACTGGTTTTTATTTTTGTTGGACCATTTGCCTATGTATCTCCTCACGTGGATCTTGTTTTAAAGCCTTCGCCACGGCCGGGGGGAAGATTAATGGCGCTCGGCTAGCAAACAAGAGCAGGACAATCAGATGCACCAAATGAACCCATCTGTTTTTACATTGCAGTGCCGTTTTCTTCTCTAGTAGATTATCCGCTACATTCTGTAAAGAATGTGGCTAGAAGTGATGCATCTTAATTACCCTCCCCGAATAAACAGCGCACAGTGTGTGTGTGTGTGTGTGTGGGGGGGGGGGGGGGGGGGGCAGTCACCAAGTGCACAGATCAACAGGCCTGGCTTCTCGAGGTTGCCCGATCGGACAACTACGATGGTCAATGTCAAGCGTGCGTGTTGACTCCTAAACCAACATCTTTCGTTACATCATTTGTGGCGTTTTCTTCAATAAAGAGACCCTGTCAGCAGGATACAGCGCTACTCAGGAGGCAAATTATCCATCTGAGCAAAAAAAAAAAATTAACCACTTGCCTACAGGGCACTTTAACCCCCTTCCTGCCCAGGCCAATTTTCAGCTTTTGGCGCTGTCACACTTTGAAGGACAATTGTGCGGTCATGTAACACTGTACCCAAATTAAAATTTGTATCATTTTTTTTTTTTTTAACAAAAAGAGCTTTCTTTTGGTGATATTTAATCGACACTGTGGTTTTTATTTTTTGCTGAACGAACGAAAAAAAAAAGACTGAGGGCCAGTTCACACCATAGAAACGCAGTCTGCTTTTCTGCATGTGCGTTTTTTTAAGCAGCCCAGTGTATTTCTTCCCCCTGTTTTTTCTTAGATGTGTGTGTGTGTTCCAGTGCGTTTTTGAAGTGTTTTACAGCGTTCCAGTACAGTAATAAAATCAAAAAAGGTGTTTCAACAAAAGTATTCGTTTAAGGGTGTGCACACTTATGCAACCAGATTATTTTAGTTTTTTTATTTTTACTTCCTTTCACCTTAAAGATTTCAGTTTGTTGTTGAACCGGGGTGTAAAGTTTATAGGTCACATTATAGGTGGAAAAAGTTCTGAAATGGATTCAGCTTTGTCTCTTTTTCACACTGGGTGCTTTGGATAGAGGCAAGTACACACTATAAATAGATATGCTTTGTTCATTTTTTTCATCCCTGACATTTACAACCACTTTATTCATAGAGCCTAATTATCCTATGTTCTTAAGTAGGGGGCTGCATTAGTTTTCCCCTTTTCAGGCGAAGGAATTTATGGTAAGCTGCAATACGTTCCATTTCTGTTGTTGGGTTTAGATATCCCTTAAATCCTAATCCCAGCCTTAGGCAATTTTCTAACAATTTCAGCCAGCTTCCGACTACAATGGAGCAGATCAAGGCCATCTACCACCTGCTGTATATGGCAGGGATGTTGGTCCGTGGCCTTGATCCATTCAATCTAGGAAAAAAAACACACATCCACACACAAACCTGTCCCAACTGTGAGCACACAATCATCCGCAGAAAAGCTCCAGATTCCTGGTGATGTCACTCGCCACAATTACAACCACAGAGAAGATTCCCTCGGCCCCCCCGGGAAGAGATGACAGCCCCATCACATGCATTTGCCATTGTTAAATGCTTCACGCCAGCGCAATTATAAAACTGGATTTACAAGACTCTCCCCATTGCTGCCCCCCAAATACCACCAACAACGTTCCAGAAACATGGAAAGAAGGATGTATTATTTCCCCACTAATGGCAATTTATCAACAACAAGCTAAATGCTTCTGCGTCCAAAGTGCAAGATTCCCGCTGGGGGGGGGGGGGGGGGGAGGGAGAAGACGAACGATAAGAAAGAGGCCATCAAATATTAAAAGCAACCTGTCCCCGCGAAATAAATCCATGAGACTGCTTTCCCGGAGAGAAGCTTTTCTTAAAAGGAAAACGGCTTTTTATAAAAGAAAGAAAACATTGAACGTGCAAGCTATTTTGTAAATTGACGTTATTTAAAAAAAAATTAAATAAAAAATTTACTGTATTTATCGGCGTATAACACACACATTCATTTGAAGTTTCAAGAAAAAAAAAAAACATAAAATTTTAAATAAGGAACTTTGAAGCAAAATAAGTGTCAGTGCCCATCAGTAGCCTCACAAGTGCCATCACTGCAGCCGCCTCACCACTGCCATCACTGCAGCCGCCTCACCACTGCCGCCGCCTCACCACTGCCATCACTGCAGCCGCCTCACCACTGCCATCACTGCAGCCGCCTCACCACTGCCATCACTGCAGCCGCCTCACCACTGCCATCAATGCAGCCGCCTCACCACTGCCGCCGCCTCACCACTGCCATCACTGCAGCCGCCTCACCACTGCCATCACTGCAGCCGCCTCACCACTGCCATCACTGCAGCCGCCTCACCACTGCCATCACTGCAGCCGCCTCACCACTGCCATCACTGCAGCCGCCTCACCACTGCCATCACTGCAGCCGCCTCACCACTGCCATCACTGCAGCCGCCTCACCACTGCCATCAATGCAGCCGCCTCACCACTGCCGCCGCCTCACCACTGCCATCACTGCAGCCGCCTCACCACTGCCATCACTGCAGCCGCCTCACCACTGCCATCACTGCAGCCGCCTCACCACTGCCATCACTGCAGCCGCCTCACCACTGCCGCCGCCTCACCACTGCCATCACTGCAGCCGCCTCACCACTGCCATCACTGCAGCCGCCTCACCACTGCCATCACTGCAGCCGCCTCACCACTGCCATCACTGCAGCCGCCTCACCACTGCCATCACTGCAGCCGCCTCACCACTGCCATCAATGCAGCCGCCTCACCACTGCCGCCGCCTCACCACTGCCATCACTGCAGCCGCCTCACCACTGCCATCACTGCAGCCGCCTCACCACTGCCATCACTGCAGCCGCCTCACCACTGCCATCACTGCAGCCGCCTCACCACTGCCATCACTGCAGCCGCCTCACCACTGCCATCACTGCAGCCGCCTCACCACTGCAGCAGCCTCACCATTGCCACCACTGCAGCAGCCTCACCATTGCCATCACTGCAGCAGCCTCACCATTGCCATCACTGCAGCAGCCTCACCATTGCCATCACTGCAGCAGCCTCACCACTGCCATCAATGCAGCAGCCTCACTATCGCCATCAATGCAGCAGCCTCACTATCGCCATCAATGCAGCAGCCTCACTATCGCCATCAATGCAGCAGCCTCACCGTTGCCATCAGCCTGATCGATGCCCATCTGCAGCCTAGAGGGGACAGGGAGGGGGGGGGGGGGGGTTTTGGGGAACGAGCGCCGACAGATTATATACAGCGAGATTCTCCTATCAAAGATAGAACAGTGGTCCAATGGCGGCCCAGGAGACGGGACTTCGTATTACAGAGGCCGCCAAGTAAATAGGAGATTCTCACTGTATGTAATCTGACGGCGCTCGTCCCGCCCCCTTCAGAGGAAGCTAAAATTGAAGTATTGGCGTATAACACGCACACGCCATTTGCACCAGATTTTCATCGTGAAAAAGTGCATGTTATACGCCAATAAATACAGTAAATAGAAAAAAAAATTAGCACTTTTCAGACCGAACAGTAACCAGATGCAAATTTTGGAAGCGGAAAAAAAAAAAAAAAAAAAAAAAGTTAGATTTCTGCGCCCCTATTTGTCCTCACTATTTCCTTCCTAAATCTTGTTTTCCCTGGAAGTCTGCACAAAGCTTGAGGCAACATTATAGCCATCCCCTGCACAGTGCCTAGGTTTGCTGCTGTGAGGCTTTCCTCTTCAGGAGATAATAATTTGGGACTATAGGGGTGCAGTACGTCTATTTATGCAACACTGAGGGTGCATCAGCTTCCCTAAAGTGACTTGGGCTGGCCGTACATGACAATTTTCTTTTTTACCAAAGCAATAAAATATGAGGTCAAACCTAAACACTTTCAATTTGTATGCAATCAGGCAGGCCTGTGCACTACATAGTTGATGGTAAAGCTAAAGGAAATTGAACTAGAAAATTGTATAATGTATGGCCAGCTTCAGAGTGGCGCTCCAAGTGCCAATGCTCCACGGATCTGGGTGCTGGCATCCATCCACAGAGCCCATCTAAGCCCAATAGGTAGTACTGAAGCGGAAAGACACTGCACTCCAATCAGCCTATATGTTAGGTAAAGATCAAGAATGGCCACAGTCAAATCCTCCCAGGCCACGCCCCCTGACACATTTCATCCCACCCACAGGGCTTAGTCAGAGCTTTGAACCACGTTCTACTCCCCCCCCCCTCCATACTCCATAGGGTGTTGGCCCAAACTTGTCTTGCATACACACGGCCAGGAATTGTTGGCCAACAAACACAAACGTAGTGACTCACTACGTGGTTTTTCAGCTCTTTAGCGCCACCCTTTGGCTCCTTCTGCTAATTTCGTGTTAGTAGAAGTTTGGCGAGTGTTGATTCGCGCTTTTCAGTTAGTTTCTGAACGGCCGTTCGTCAACCAGCGATGTTGCGGAATCGGAGCAGATAACATGTTATTTATGTGCTGTAATCATCACTGGCTGGAAACCGCAGACAATCCGAGTGAAGAAATTTCATCGGCACACCAAGGATTCCTCAGAAGGGTCCAAAGCTTTATTTACATGATCACACAGTAAACATACAGCAACGTTTCAGAGCCACACAGGACACCCTTCCTCAGGCAAGTGACCACTTGCCTGACAAAAGGAGCCCTGCGTGGTCCTGAAACGTTGCCATATGCATGTGAATAAAGCTTTGGACCCTTCTGGGGAATCCTTGGTGTGCCGATGACATTTCTTAACTCATGAAGACTGGTCAACTGACTAGAGAAGACAGACTCTCCTACTCCGAGATGGAGTTTAAGGACCGTACTGCAAAACTTACAGTGTGCCAAAGCTCCATTTTAGATAGATAGATAGCAAGTTCCACCTGTCATTTCGACAGCAGAGATTTGCCAGCAATTTTGCATGGAAGTAAGCTAGAGACAGGTTGTACACACACACACACACAAAGTTGATTTATTAAAGGCAAATAGACTGTGCACATTGCAAGTGCAGTTGCTCCAGAGCTTAGTAAATAAGCTGAAGCTTCACTTTGCAAAGAATACCCAATCACATGCAAGAATTTTATTTATTTTTTTTTTAAACTGCATTTTTTTCTTGCACATGATTGGATGATGGAAGTCAGCAGAGCTCTCCCTCATTCACTATGCTCTGGAGTGACTGCACAGTCTATATGCCTTTAGTAAAAATCAACGCCATTGCAACATATATATTTTTTGATCTATTTTGGCCATCGAGCAATGGGGTACAGATGGGTTGCTATGGCCAACGCTGCTGCAAAACATACTGTGAGCTCTGCTCTGCCGTGCGGTTTAAGCCTTATAAATGGGGTTACAAAGCAACGGCGATTTCAAAAGGATGGCAATTTCTTCTCTTTCTGCGCAATGCAGCAGAAATAACTTGAGAGCTGTACGTCACTGTATGTCTAATAATAAAATATATGTAAGAATTACACATCTTTAAATCTATAAATGGCGCGGCCAGGATAAGAATGAGACCGATGTGCTTTCTGTACTTCAACCACGACAAAGAACAAGCAATAGAGCCGTGCCTGGCTGATGACACTTCCCTCCAAATATGTGTAGCGGAGAAAATAACTTTATATCTAAATTGTCCATAGAAGATGCATTGTGTCCTATCAAATAGATGGAGGAATGGAATGATGCTCTATGGGGCCTCGTTCTCGCTATCGCCTTGTAATGATGCCGACGGCACATCACATTACAGTTTATCTATCCTGGCACAATTAGATTAACCGTTTAAAATGTCCTGACCGTTCCTGTGTGCCTCGGAAGGTCACTGGACAAGATTGGTCTGGGATCGGGGGATGATGAGCAACAGCAAACGTTCGGTTCATATTTACCTGTACTGTTCTATATAAAACCTTCCGAAAAATAATCTCATATCCTGGAGGACACCAATGATCACATTACCGCTCTCTTCTTCCTGCAGGTTGATCACAGCAATGTCTTCTTCATTGGATAGTTTAGCAACAGAAATATCTTACTGATCCTGGAGGTTACTTCACACACAAATAGCTATAACTAAAGCTTAACCACTTAAGGACCACCCCACGTACATATACTGTGATTGTACACAATGGGAGCCAATCAGCGAGTCGGGCCGCCACCTGCGACCATTCGCTGGACAGATAGAGCGGCCGTCTGCCTATGTAAACAATGCAGACAGTCGTTATGTGTGCGAGCATGAGAGAGCGAGCGCGCCCGAGAGAGAGCGCCCGAGAGAGAGCGCGAGCGCCCGAGAGAGAGAGCGCCCGAGAGAGAGAGCGCCCGAGAGAGAGAGCGCCCGAGAGAGAGAGCGCCCGAGAGAGAGAGAGAGCGCCCGAGAGAGAGAGCGCCCGAGAGAGAGAGCGCCCGAGAGAGAGAGCGCCCGAGAGAGAGAGCGCCCGAGAGAGAGAGCGCCCGAGAGAGAGAGCGCCCGAGAGAGAGAGAGAGCAAACGCCCAAGAGAGAGAGAGCGAGCCCGCGAGAGAGAGAGAGCGAGCCCGAGAGAGAGAGAGAGAGCGAGCCCGCGAGAGAGAGAGAGCGAGCCCGCGAGAGAGAGAGAGCGAGCCCGCGAGAGAGAGAGAGCGAGCCCGCGAGAGAGAGAGCGAGCCCGCGAGAGAGAGAGCGAGCCCGCGAGAGAGAGAGCGCCCGCGAGAGAGAGAGCGCCCGAGAGAGAGCAAACGCCCGAGAGAGAGCAAACGCCCGAGAGAGAGCAAACGCCCGAGAGAGAGCAAACGCCCGAGAGAGAGCAAACGCCCGAGAGAGAGAGAGCGCGAGCGCCCAAAAGCGAGAGAGCGCCCGCGAGAGAGAGAGAGAGAGCGCCCGCGAGAGAGAGAGAGAGAGCGCCCGCGAGAGAGAGAGAGCGCCCGCGAGAGAGAGAGAGAGAGCGCCCGCGAGAGAGAGAGAGAGAGCGCCCGCGAGAGAGAGAGAGAGAGAGAGAGAGCGCCCGCGAGAGAGAGAGAGAGAGCGCCCGCGAGAGAGAGAGAGAGAGAGAGAGAGCGCCCGCGAGAGAGAGAGAGAGAGAGAGAGAGCGCCCGCGAGAGAGAGAGAGAGAGAGAGAGCGCCCGCGAGAGAGAGAGAGAGAGAGAGCGCCCGCGAGAGAGAGAGAGAGAGAGAGCGCCCGCGAGAGAGAGAGAGAGAGAGAGCGCCCGCGAGAGAGAGAGAGAGAGAGCGCCCGCGAAGAGAGAGAGAGAGAGAGCGCCCGCGAGAGAGAGAGAGAGAGCGCCCGCGAGAGAGAGAGAGAGAGCGCCCGCGAGAGAGAGAGAGAGCGCCCGCGAGAGAGAGAGAGAGAGAGCGCGCCCGCGAGAGAGAGAGAGAGAGAGAGAGAGAGAGAGAGAGAGAGAGAGAGAGAGAGAGAGAGAGAGAGAGAGAGAGAGAGAGAGAGAGAGAGAGAGAGAGAGAGAGAGAGAGAGAGAGAGAGAGAGAGAGCGCTGTGATTCCTGCTAATCAGGGACACAGAGGCGTCTCTTCCTCAAGTCAGTTCATCCCCCACATAGTAAGAAAGCACACCCAGGGAACAGTTAACCCTTTGATTGCCGATGTTAACCTCTTCCGTGCCAGTGTCATTTATACCGTGAGAGTGCATTTTTCTTTTCTTTTTTTTTTTCTACCAAAAACATGTAGAATACAAATTGGCCTAAACTGATTAAGAAATTTGATTTTTTTTTAAATGTCTTTATTGAAAGCGTTTTATAGCAGAAAGTAAAAAAAAAAAAATTTTTTCAAAATTGGACATTTTTTGTTTATAGTGCAAAAAATAAAAACCCCAGGAGGTGATCAAATACCACCAAAAGAAAGCTCTATTTGTGGGTGGGGGGGGGGGGGGGGGGGGGAAAGGACATCAATTTTATTTGGGTACAACGTCGCACGACTGTGCAGGTGTCAGTTAAAGTAATGCAGTGCCATATTGCAAAAAAATGGCCTGAACAGGAAGGGGGTAAAACTGGAGCTGAAATGGTTAACGAGGCTCTAAAGGCAGAAGGTATTTTTACCTTAAAAAGCAGTATTAAGCTGGCCATACACCTATAGATTATCTGCAGATTTTCTATGGTTAGATAGAAAATGTGCAACAGATCTCTCCATGTTCGCTAAACTGTGTGGATGGAGGAATCTCTCACTTTTTCCATCTAACCATAGAAAATCTGCAGATAATCTATAGGTGTATGGCCAGCCTAATGCTGGCCATACACTATACGAAAAATCGGCCGAAAAATCGTTCGTATGGACACTTCGTTCGTTTTTCGGCAAGTTAGTGGGTACAAATCGATAATCGTTTGTGAACCGTTTTGTGGGAAAAAAACGAACGGCATGTTTGGAAAATTTCTGCCGAACGTACGATAAATTGCAAGGTTAATGTGTTTCCCGTCCGAACTGCCTGCACTAGGTATATGTAAAAAAACGAACACAAAATTATTTATTCATGTCCACTGAACAGATTATCGGTCATTATATGATGGCACGATCGTTTGCGGTCACGGTCGAACGTTCGTTTTTCGAAAAGGGGTTCGGCCGATTTTCTGTATAGTGTATGGCCAGCATTAGTCTTTTTTTTTTTTTTTTTTTTTATTTATTTTCTTTAAATAAATAAACAACATGCCATACACAGAGCAGCCCGGATCCTCCTCTTCTCGGGTCCCATGCCGGCGCTCCTGGCCTCTCCCTCCTGCCAGGTACACCCACAGCAAGCAGCTTGCTCTAGGGCAGGGATCTGCAATTAGTGGACCTCCAGCTGTTGCAAAACTACAAGTCCCATCATGCCTCTGGGTGTCATGCTTGTGGTTGTCAGAGTTTTGCTATGCCTCATGGGACTTGTAGTTCTGCAATAGCTGGAGGTCCGCTAATTGCATATCCCTGCTCTAGGGGAACCCAAGCAGGCGCACTCCCAAGCCGAGGCTCTGTGTCCATTCACACACACACACAGAGCTGCGATGTGGCCTGGCCCCGCCTCCTCTGTCTCTTGATTGGCTCAGTGGCTGCGATTGACAGCAGCAGGAGCCAATGGCTCCCGCTGCTGCCAAAAGCCAATCAGGAGTGGGAGTCCCCGGAGAGCCAAGACTTTCATAGATGTCGCTGTATCAAGTAAGGGCTCAGGTAAGCATTTGTGGGGGTTTGCTGCACACAGAAGTTTTTTATGCATGAAGGTAAAAAACCTTGTGCCTTTACTACCACTTTAATGCATTCTATGAATCTGTGCCCGTCAGTCAGTATATGCAAGAGTCTAAATATTCATTCCCAAATATTATAATGGTACAGAATTAAGGTGGGATTAAAAAGGAAAGTTTTCATTTTCTTTACCACTTTAATAAACAGGCATGTTTACCTCCTTCCTGCCCAGGCCAATTTTCGCTGAATGACAATTGCGCGGTCGTGCAACACTGTACCCATATGACGTTTTTATCATTTTTTTGAGACAGATAGCGCTTTCTTTTGGTGGTTTAATCGCCACAGGGGTTTTTTTTTTCCCTGTGATCGACAGCAGAGGGAGCCAATTGGCTGCTGTCTCAGGCAATGAGGAGGGAGTCCCCGGAGTCGAGGCTCTCGCGCACATCGCTGGATCGCGATGGGGCTCAGGTAAGTATTAGGGGGGCTGAGGGGAGCTGCTGCACACTGAAGGTTTTAGAACCACTTTAAGTTATACACTTTTTTCCCCAGATCTAGCAAATCTGGTGACTGCCCGACCTCAAATATGATCAACCAGCTCCTATGGTACAGTACATGAGAATATCAAAATAATAGAGCCTAATAACTGCCTACTTGAGAATCCAAATTGATTCTGTTATGCCCACCGAGGAGCTAGAAAACAAGTCAGGCCATTGGCAAAGAAGCTCATCAAAGATAAAAAAAAACAGCTATTGTTCCAACAGTCTGCTTCAATCCAGAGATTTCCCCCAAGCAGTACTTTATTCTGCAACTAGATGTCCTCAGTCTAATGGCTAGCATCATTCAACCCACTTTCCCTGAGCCCATGTCGTCCTGGGGGCCATCCTAGCCTGCGACTGGATAGTGAAAGGAGAAGCAGCACAGTGATCAGCTTCTCTCTGTGCTCTCTCCTCTTAACGGCATGCTTCTTGTCAGAACAAGACCGAATTGTCGCCTTGTACTGCTGCTTCTCCTCTAGACCAGGGTTTCTCAAGCTTTTTTCCCCAAAACCAGGTCAAATTTAGATGCCTGCATTTAAAAATACATTTAAAAGAGGAACTGCAGTCTGCTCACATAATTTGTAATAGAAACATCTTTGCCATTCTGAAGCTTCCCTCCAATCACTTTGCATATTATTTTGTATATACTGTGATTCTGTACTTGCCAAATATCTCCCTCCACTGAGTCTGGCTGCTTCCATTTTAACTGTGGGCAGCTGAAGCTGCTGCCTGTTCACTTCCTGGATATACACAGACACACACCTCTAGCTCTCATTGGGCGTCTTATGACTCACCCCTCTCCCTTCCAAGGGAAGAAGAGAGGGAGAAAGAAAGGGAGGGAGAAAGAAAGGGAGGGAGAAAGAAAGGGAGGGAGAAAGAAAGGGAGGGAGAAAGAAAGGGAGGGAGAAAGAAAGGGAGGGAGAAAGAAAGGGAGGGAGAAAGAAAGGGAGGGAGAAAGAAAGGGAGGGAGAAAGAAAGGGAGGGAGAAAAAAGAGAAAGAAAGAAAGAAAGAAAGAAAGAAAGAAAGAAAGAAAGAAAGAAAGAAAGAAAGAAAGAAAGAAAGAAAGAAAAGAAAAAGAAAGAATAAGCCTAGGCTTTTTACCAGACAAGAAACAGGAAGTGGGCTGTATAAAAGGTATTTACTTGCAGGAAAAAAAAAATGTTATACTATCCAAAGTTAAAACAACAAGAGCAGAAGATTTAATAGATGGAAAGATGAGAATATAACTGAAGGTCCACTTTAATGATGTATTAAAGTGATTGTAAGGGTAATTTTTTTTTTTTTTAAACAAACATACTTATCTCCACTGTGCAGCTCGTTTTGCACAGAGTGGCCACAAACCTCGTCTTCTGGGGTCCCTCGTGCTCCTTCCCGCATCATTTAACCCCCTTGGAGAATCGCTCTCCCGGGTGATTACCTTGCGGGCGCGTTCCCGAGTGCAGCATTCTGCGTCCATAGAGGCTGAATGCAGGACTTGGCCCCGCCCCCCAGGTTATTGGATTTGATTGACAGCAGCGGGAGCCAATGGCTGCACTGCTATCAATCTATCCAATCAAGAGCCGGGAGCCCGTAAAGTGAGACAGCGCGTCCCTGCCGACTGAATAAAGGGGGTCAGGCAAGTGAAACGGGGGGGCTGGGGGGCCGGTCACTGCCAGGTGTTTTTTCACCTTAATGTATAGGATTACGGAAAAAAAAAAAAAAAAAAAAAAAAAGAAGGAGGAGGAACCTTTACAACCCCTTTAATGAATACAGAATGAAAATTAAAGTACAATTAAAAGCAAAATTTTTTTTTTTGGATAGAGTGGAGAGAGATAAGAATTCCTGCTGGGTTTTTATTGCCGCCTGTGCCCCAATTAGGGAGATTCACCCTCTCACTTTTTTGTCCCATTTATGACAGAGAGCGGAAGTAGAAAAGAATCCCAAATCTTGGGTTGTCACTAGAACAGGAATAGGTGGGAAAGCTTCTAATGTAGGACACTAGTTCTGGTGAAAACCATGAATTTCCTGGAGGGATTTTCTCTCACTTCCCATTTGGCTATAAGACAGGAAGTGAAGGGGAATCTCCCCCATAGGACACAGATGTCAATGAAAAAAAAATAAATATATAAAATAATGGTCACAGGGGTTATAACCTTCCCATGCTCTACTGAAAATGGAAAAAATTGTTGTGCCTTTAATTTGCTTTTTTTTTTTGCTTGGAGTTTAGCTTAAAAAAAAAAAATAAAATAAAATATGCCTTATGCTACTTTTATTGATGTGCATTTTGCCATGATTTTGAACTGCATAAAAACCAAAACAAATATTTCACCAAGGGCCTCTACAACATCACAAAGCAAGAATCCTGCAGCCCTGTTGGGTACCGCAGCTAATGACAGCATGCGGGCGCTGATAGGGATGTATAGAGATAGTGCTGGAAGACACAACCATCTCAGATCAGCGGCAGACACCTTCCCAGGGACCCCCCCACCCCCGGCTGCTACCAGACTTCCTACCTGGCATTGCTGCGGGCCGCAGCTGACGGCGATAATTTCGCTGACTATCTTCTTCTCCTTTAATCTGACGGCTTCTTCCACGGCAATCTCGCAGAAGGGATTCATCGAGTGTTTCACCCCGTCGGTCACCACACCGGTCTTATCCGGCTTCACGCGGACCTGCGAGCACAAAGATAAAAAATGTGATCCTTGTATCTTATAATGTGGTCGGCACCGTGAGCCCATTTATACAAAATATGTTAGAGGCTGTGCGGACAGATAAAGAAAAAATGTCACATTCTTATTTGTATTGCAGAACAGTAGAATAAAAAACCTCAAAACAAAAATACATACATTCAACTCCCATTGAAGCTGCATGCAGGTAGGCGCAGGCACTTTTATTTATCCACTTAAAAAAGGAGAAGTACAGCCAAAGCTTGTCTGGTTGTACTTCTCCTGTGGATCACAGGGGGTGCAGTTTGTTTTGCACTCCTGTGACCCCTTTTCAGCTGACAGCGGGCTGAAGCTCGTAGACAAATCGAGGAAAGCTGGAAGCCGCACACCGGTATAATGATAAATGCTTTATTTAAAAAGCTGAATCATGAAGAAACACGAAACATAACAGCAGAAGTGTACAAAAGCAGCTGACGCGTTTCACACTACAATGAGTGCTTATTCATAGCTAAAGCTCGTAGTCTGCTGATGTCACTGAGCCAGTCCAGGCGTGGGCTAGATCGCAACAATGAAGTCGGGATCCATCTACATGTCTGGACCGGCACCCGGCTCAGCCTCTCAGCGAGCCACTGAAGAGCCTGAGCTGGTCGCCCCTCCACAGCCCAGCGCTCCAGTGAGCCGGGGGGGGGGGGGGGGAACGACAGTGGTGACAGAGTCACCAGCTCTCTGCTCAAGGAACCTTGAGAACCGAGCGATCGGCAGTGTTTGATCGCTCTGTTCTCAGTCTTAGAGCCGCCAGGGGAAAATGCAGCATTGGACCGATGATGCATCCACCTAGGCAAGTAGGATTCTGTAATAAAAAACTAAAAACAAACACATTCCCATACTTCTCTTTTAAAAGGACTGGGCTTTTTCTGGCACTTTTTGTTCACATGTTACAATCTGTTTTTTTTTGGGGGGTTTTTTTGCTAGAAAATTACTTAGAACCCCCAAAAATTTTATATTTTTTTATTTTTAAAAGCAGAGGCCCTAGAGCAGGGATATGCAATTAGCGGACCTCCAGCAGAACTACAAGTCCCATGAGGCATAGCAAGACTTTGACAGCCACAAGCATGACACCCAGAGGCAAATCATGATGGGACTTGTAGTTTTGCAACAGCTGGAGGTCCGCTAATTGCATATCCCTGTCCTAGAGAATAAAATGGTGGGCGTTGCAACTTTTTATGTCACATGGTATTTGCACAGCAGTTTTTCAAAAGCAATAATTTTGGGGGGAAAAAAAAACAAAAAAAAAAAAAAAAAGTTTTAAATTTTAATGCAAAAAAAAAAAAACCCAGAAAACACAATACATAACCAATTTTTTTTGGAAAAATATAAAAGATTATATGCAAAGTAAATAGATACCAGAACATGTCATTCTTTAAAATTGCACATGCCTATGCAGAGGTGACAAATGACATTTTACTATCCATAGGCGATGCTTTAACCACTTGAGCCCCGGACCATTATGCTGCCTAAGGACCAGAGGTCTTTTCCAATTTGGCACTGCGTCGCTTTAACTGCTAATTGCGCAGTCATGCAATGCTGTACCCAAACGAAATTTGCGTCCTTTTCTTCCACAAATAGAGCTTTCTTTTTGATGGTATTTGATCACCTCTGCGGTTTTTATTTTTGCGCTATAAATGGAAAAAGACCGAAAATTTTGAAAAAAAAATGATATTTTCTACTTTTTGTTATAAAAAAAATTCAATAAACTAAATTTTAGTCATACATTTAGGCCAAAATGTATTCGGCCACATGTCTTTGGTAAAAAAAATGTCAATAAGCGTATATTTATTGGTTTGCGCAAAAGTTATAGCGTCTACAAACTAGGGTACATTTTCTGTAATTTACACAGCTTTTAGTTTATGACTGCCTATGTCATTTCTTGAGGTGCTAAAATGGCAGAGCAGTACAAAACCCCCCCAAATGACCCCATTGTGGAAAGTAGACACCCCAAGGAAAATTGCTGAGAGGCATGTTGAACCCATTGAATATTTATTTTTTTTGTCCCAAGTGATTGAATAATGAAAAAAAGAAAAAAAAAAAAAAAAAAAAAAAAAAATTACAAAAAGTTGTCACTAAATGATATATTGCTCACACAGGCCATGGGCCTATGTGGAATTGCACCCAAAATACATTCTGCTGCTTCTCCTGAATATGGGGATACCACATGTGTGGGACTTTTTGGGAGCCTAGCCGCGTACGGGGCCCCGAAATCCAATCACCGCCTTCAGGATTTCTAAGGGCGTAAATTTATGATTTCACTCTTTACTGCCTATCACAGTTTCGGAGGCCATGGAATGCCCAGGTGGCACAAAACCCCCCCAAATGACCCCATTTTGGAAAGTAGACACCCCAAGCTATTTCCAGAGAGGCATATTGAGTCCATGGAATATTTTATATTTTGACACAAGTTGCGGGAAAGTGACACATTTTTTTTTTTTTTTTTGCACAAAGTTGTCACTAAATGATATATTGCTCACACAGGCCATGGGCATATGTGGAATTGCACCCCAAAATACATTTAGCTACTTCTCCTGAGTACGGGGATACCACATGTGTGGGGCTTTTTGGGAGCCTAGCCGTGTACGGGACCCCGAAAACCAAGCACCGCCTTCAGGATTTCTAAGGGTGAAAATTTTGATTTCACTCTTCACTGCCTATCACAGTTTCGGAGGCCATGGAATGCCCAGGTGGCACAAAACCCCCCCCAAATGACCCCATTTTGGAAAGTAGACACCCCAAGCTATTTGCTGAGAGGCATGGTGAGTATTTTGCAGCTCTCATTTGTTTTTGAAAATGAAGAAAGACAAGAAAAAACTTTTTTTTTTTTCTTTTTTCAATTTTCAAAACTTTGTGACAAAAAGTGAGGTCTGCAAAATACTCACTATACCTCTCATCAAATAGCTTGGGGTGTCTACTTTCCAAAATGGGGTCATTTGGGGGGGGGTTTGTGCCACCTGGGCATTCCATGGTCTCCGAAACTGTGATAAGCAGTCAAGAGAGAAATCAAAAATTCACGCCCTTAGAAAGCCTGAAGGCGGTGCTTGGTTTTCGGGGCCCCGTACGCGGCTAGGCTCCCAAAAAGTCTCACACATGTGGTATCCCCGTACTCAGGAGAAGCAGCAGAATGTATTTTGGGGTATAATTTCACATATTCCCATAGCATGTTTGAGCAATATATCATTTAGTGACAATTTTGTGCAAAAAAAAAAAAAAAATTGTCTCTTTCCCGCAACTTGTGTCGCAATATAAAATATTCCATGGACTCGACATGCCTCTCAGCAAATAGCTTGGGGTGTCTACTTTCCAAAAAGGGGTCATTTGGGGGGGTTTTGAACTGTCCTGGCATTTTATGCACAACATTTAGAAGCTTATGTCACACATCACCCACTCTTCTAACCACTTGAAGACAAAGCCCTTTCTGACACTTATTGTTTACATGAAAAAGTTTTTTTTTTTTGCAAGAAAATTACTTTGAACCCCCAAACATTATATATTTTTTTAAAGCAAATGCCCTACAGATTAAAATGGTGGGTGTTTCATTTTTTTTTTCACACAGTATTTGCGCAGCGATTTTTCAAACGCATTTTTTTGGGGAAAAAACACACTTTTTTAAATTTTAATGCACTAAAACACACTATATTGCCCAAATGTTTGATGAAATAAAAAAGATGATCTTAGGCCGAGTACATGGATACCAAACATGACATGCTTTACAATTGCGCACAAACGTGCAGTGGCAACAAAATAAATACATTTTTAAAAGCCTTTAAAAGCCTTTACAGGTTACCACTTTAGATTTACAGAGGAGGTCTACTGCAAAAATTACTGCCCTCGATCTAACCTTCGCGGTGATACCTCACATGCATGGTGCAATTGCTGTTTACATTTGACGCCAGACCGCCGCTTGCGTTCGCCTTAGTGCGAGAGCAGGGGGCGACAGGGGTGCTTTTTTTTTTTTTTTTTTTTTTTTTTTTTTTTTTCTTTATTATTTTTTTGCTTTTTTATCTTATTTTTAAACTGTTCCTTTCATTTTTATTTTTTTTTAATCATTTTTATTGTTATCTCGGGGAATGTAAATATCCCCTATGATAGCAATAGGTAGTGACAGGTACTCTTTTTTGAAAAATTGGGGTCTATTAGACCTAGATCTCTCCTCTGCCCTCAAAGCATCTGACCACACCAAGATCGGTGTGATAAAATGCTTCCCCAATTTCCCAATGGCGCTATTTACATCCAGCGAAATCTAAGTCATAAAATGCTCGTAGCTTCCGGTTTCTTAGGCCATAGAGATGTTTGGAGCCACTCTGGTCTCTGATCAGCTCTATGGTCAGCTGGCTGAATCACCGGCTGCATTCTCAGGTTCCCTGTTGAGACAGGAGAGCCAGAGAAAAACACGGAAGACGGTGGGGGGGGCATTCCCTCCCACGGCTTGTAAAAGCAGTCTAGAGGCTAATTAGCCGCTAGGATTGCTTTTACATGAAAGCCGACCGCTGGCTGAAAAGAATGATACCAAGATGATACCTAAACCTGCAGGCATCATTCTGGTATAACACTCAAAGTCGTGAATGGCGTACCTGAAGACAAAAAAATGGTTAACAATAAAGCACAGTAAACGGTAAAGTATAAAAAATTGCATACCTGAAAAGCAAACATGATAAAACATAAAAACAATAAAACATTGCAGAATAGAATACAGTAAAAAAGAGCAGAACAATAGAGAGAATAGAGAGAGAGAGAACAATAAAACGACAACTATTTTTTTTTATTATATATATATATATATTTTTTTTTTTTTTTACACTTTTTTTGTAACTAACTTTTATAACTGTAACCGGTTCCAGGTTCGGGTCTCTCAAAATGCGATGGCATCTTGGGAGACCCTGTGAAAGTGTGCCTAGTCTGTGCAATGCTGTACCCTACGCTAATACTCAACTAGTGTATGGTAGCGTTCAAAACATTCACCAATGCAAAGACCAGGATTGTCAGGACAGGAGGGACAATAATAGCGGGTGTCACGCCTATATCCGCGCTAGCTGCAGACACAATATCTTTTTTGGGGGCGTTCGCTGGGTAGGGGTACTCGGGAGGACATAAAGAAAATGCCTCTCATGCAGCCGACTGCATTTGGTTGGGGATGTGAATGGGGGAAGTATGGGCGCTGCAGAAGCGGTGGGTTCCCAATTGGGATTGGCGAATGCAGCAGGAAGGGCACTATGGGCACGACGGGCCTGTGTTTGTCTTTTTGGTGGCAGCGGGACACTACTTGTGCTTGTCACCTCACCAGCTTGAACTGCACTTATGGGACTCGCCACGTCACCAAGTGTTACTGCAGTGCTGGTTTGACTACGACCGGGGTGTACTAGGCCGCTGGCGCTTGCCAGTTCACCAAAACGCTACCAAAAAATCTGTTAGCGATCGCAGGGATCAGGCTGACTCTGCGAACGCTGCAGTTATGCGTTTAGTCTTTTGTAAGTGACAGTGATCGATCGATACTGCACTTGGGTGGGCTGGGCCGGGCGGAGGGGCAAAACGCAGGTGCTAGCAGGTATCTGGGCTGATCCCACTAACACTGCGTTTGTGAGAACCCTAAACTGCTGGGGATGCTAGTATAGATCTGATCGGATCAGATATTGATCCGTTCAGATACTATACCACTAAGGGTGGTGTACGGTGCGGGCGTGGGTGTTAGTGGTACTGGCGCTAACCTGACGCTGCCTGGGGCTGGTGCTTGCCAGTTCACCAAAATACTACCAAAAAAACTGTTATGCCCGCGTACACACGGTCGTACTTTTCGTCTACAAAAGTCCAACAGACGCTGATGGACTAAAGCTGGCTGGTAATCCGATCGTGTGTGGGCTTCTCCGGACTTTCAACCGACTTTTTTAGCCTCAAATACGACGTACTTTAGATTTGAAACATGCTTCAAAACTTTTACTTCGTACCTACGACGGACCCCGAAATCCGCTCGTCTGTGTGCTAGTCCGACGGACAAAAAGCCACGCTAGGGCACCTATTGGCTACTGGCTATGAACTTCCTTATTTTAGTCCGGTGTACGTCATCACGTACGAATCCGACCGACTTTTGTGTGGTCGTGTGTAGGCAAGTCCGGTCGTTAGAAAGTAGGCCGCAAGTCCGCGGCAAGTCCACCGAAAGTCTGCCGGAAGTCTGTCCGACAGGCTGTCCGACTTTTGTAGACGAAAAGTAGGACCGTGTGTACGCGGCATTAGCGATCGCAGGGATCAGGCCTGACTCTGCG